>JAQQZU010050013.1:0-20331 GCA_030068025.1 Parauchenoglanis punctatus | reverse complement strand
TATATATATCAATTTCATTTTTATATGTAATTAATACCAATTTATAATTTATGGCTCAATTCTGAGCTTGAGTTACTGTCTGTGTGGAATTTTCCACATTCTCCTCGTATCTCTGCTGGTTTCCTCTGTAATCTATCGTTTCTTCCCACCTCCCAAAATATGATGGTAGGCCAAATGCTCGCTGTCCTATCCAGAATGTATGCCCACAACCCTGAATAAGATCAAGGTTACTGAGGATGAATGTACTACAGGGTCATTTTAGCTGATGGTTCTATTTAACCATCATTCTAGTTAAAGCACTTACAGCCAAGTAATTACAGGTTAAGGATCTTGCTCAAGGAGCCAACAGTGGGGTTTTTAGTGGTGCTGGGATTTGAACTCACAACCTTTCCAAACAGTAGCCTAAGCTTTTTGCACTGAGCCACACCTTCCCCATGAAAAATGCTCCAGGTGTGGAAATACACAGTATCAAACCAGTAGTATCCACCTAAGGGTTCTCAGTATTTTAGATCTTCTATTTGTCCTTCTATGACACTTTTGATGTTAACTGTCTAATCCAATATCACTGTTTTCTATCTGCCATGGTATCTTATGTACAACATCGCATTTCAAAAAGAGCAGCATCAAATCACTGTGAAACTGCTAGAATTATTATAAATATGTTTTTAAAAGAATTGAATTAAAAATTGCTCTTAGCCAGTTTAAATGTATATATGTATAAATATGTACATGATCACATTTATAATACCCACTTCAGGTAGAGGAGGATGGTGACTGCTGAGAAAAATGATGAAAGACTACAACCTATAAAAGTAATATAGGACAGGATTTTCCACTGCAGAGGATCAATTTGTGTCACGGTCATGTTAACCTAAAACACACACACACACACACACACACACACACACACACACACACACACACACACAGGCAGACAGAGAATACAGATTTATTAGCAAAATTTTAGTATTAGTTCACTTGATTTCTGACCAGAAGTACAGAAGTGCTTACCAGAAGTACAGCGAAGGGGGTCATATGATCATATGAGCAGGTTACAGTGTTACTCCTGTTAAAATTTGTCAGGTCTGTGAAAGACCCCATGTCATTCCACCTGTGCTCTAATAATAAAATCCAAATAATTACAAATAACAATCTGTGGTTAGGTTTTAACTAATAGCTGACAACAGGTAGGCATATGCATGAGAAAAAGACAGTTAAAATAAATGCTATACTTTTCCCTAAATTCCCTTAATTTAGTCATGACCAGTATCCACCCATCAGGCAGCTCTCCTCTGTCACACAAGAGCTAACTACCAGGGAGGGTGAAGGCTAACATGTGCTTCCTCTGAGGTATGTGAAGCCAACCAACTGCATCTTTTAGTACTGCTGCTCGTGCAAAGTCAGGGGGCAGTGACACACTCGGAGAAAAGAGCTATCCATCCATTTCTGTATGCCTGAGCTCACAGACACTTATGATTGGCTAGTATCGAGAAAGTATACCACCCTTCCCTCCCTGAGAGCACGGCCAATTTTGCTCTCTTGGGCTCCCTCCCAATCAGCTGATGATGGGGCAAATGTGTTTGTAAATGTGGAAAGTCATGAATGCACTATGACTAAGAAACAACAAATCTGACATTCTACATTTTTGCAGTTCTTTGTTTTCTTTAAAAAAAAATTTCTTTTCTTATTTTTATTTATTTTTATGTTTAATATTTGATCTTCAGTTCACATGAATGACTACAAATCAATGTTAGCTTAATACTACAGAAATTATGGAGGAGCAAAGGTCAATGTTGGGCAAATTACCTAGTCAAAAGTCTGATCAATTTAAGTCTGAACAGATCGAAGTAGTCAAGGTCAGTGCACTCTTTAAACAGCATTTGAATTAGTATATATATATTTTTTGAAATTTTATTGAAAATACTTCCTCTATTTTGGTTGTTATAGATTAATTTTATTTTTTATTTCATTATTTTAAAATTTTTTGAATTACTTACCTACTTGTGAAACTATACAAATTTATGTGAATTTATTTATTTACTTATTTATTTAAATTCAATTCAATGAACTTTACTTATATCCTTATGCTTAGATTTGTACTTTTAAATCACTTTAAAGCTTCGCAAGGTCTTGGCAAAGTCAGTGTGGAGTGCTGATCGGGATTTACTGATACACAATTACATTTCAATATAAACAGTACATAGTGTTACAATTTGTATTATAACAGCGATTTAAATAAGTTATCCTCATTATAACCTACCAGTTTAAATCTAGGCTAAACAGGACTTTCTGTGAAGAGTTAGCATTAACCTTAGTATATAAGGTAATCTTAGTAGTCTTTACTTGTTAGGTGCATTAACATGATATATGCGTCATTTTCAAATATTATTCAAATTATAGAGCATATAGAGCACTCTTTATTACTTCATAACTGTCCGATCATCATTACAAACAATTTACTCACCTAATTTTGTATAAAACGTGAAAAGATAAGATTAAGTTTAAAGGCAGTGCAACTATTTGTATATTTTTTTATTTTCATCTGTTCAAGTTTACTATGAGATCAGCTTCTCATCACTGTTGGTTCTCATTACTCTTGCACCACCAATAACAAAGTAAAACTTTGCAGGACTTGACAAATTCCTACATACCTGTTTCATCATAGAATTGGCACGACAAGGTACGATTTCCCTATGAGAATAACCACAAGAACAGAATTAACAAATGGATCAAATAACCTTTTCAGAGTTGGATTGTGTAAAAATCACATATAAAGACACATGCACTACATGTGAAAAAAAAAGATGTAAATAAATTAATCATATGTAAAAAAAAAATCACATGTGAAAAGAAAAACCCCGGCCCTATATTTGAAAATGAATCACAAGAAATGAAACATGAGCCACATGTGAAAAAGTAACATGTGACAATAACCATGCCAAAAACACCATGTGAAAAACATATGAATCATGGGTAAAGATAAAAAAATAATTCACCTATGAAAGATAAAAAACACATTCACTACATGCAAAAAATGTGTGAAACAACAAATGTATCAATTTACTATGCGAATCTTGTGGTTACTCTCATGTGAAGCTCACATAGCTTTTCTGAAAGGAACGAAGGTTCCAAAAGCCTGGACAAGATTTTAACAAAAGAGATGATCACTTACAAGGATCATTTCACTAATGTTCACTGGAAAATTGATAACAAGAGGATTCGATAAGTTCTTAAGCTCACGTCCAACAGTTTCAATGCGAATGACTTCAGACTTCAACACAGTGCTTGAGTTATTCTGTGAAAATGTGAAGAAAATGGATATTGATTTATAGATTTTGGGGAAAAACCCCCTCATGTATCAGACAAAAATACACATCATTTAAAAAGCTTATGAAGGTTTCCTAATGACTTACTATAAACTGTTGAGAAGAGTTATATTTTACGACACAAATTCTGCACAGCTCCTTTGACACATTCAGAAAAGGTTCAGTAGGGATGAATACATCTATGGGTGGATCATCATCAGACAGCTATCAGACAGTAGAGGTAGATATTATTCAGATAAGATGCCATTCACTTGAACACTTAGAAATGAAATGCCTTTATTATCTTGTTGGATTTAATTGTCAGGTATTATTTATTACTAATATTCCTACAAGCTTTCAATCATTATATCACAGCATTGCTGAATTCTCGAATTTCCTATCCAAGCAGTTCTGACTATAACTACAACTCTCAATGCTGTCTTCCTTACAGTGTCTATGGTAACAACTCATCCACAGGTACCTATCTGGAAGACACGCCACATGATCTAATGCTGCTATTAAATGTAGTATTATTTAACAAATTGAAGTGAAATTTTCTGTAAGTAGATATTTATCTAACATGCATGGAAGGAGTCTCCAGTGTCAGCACTTTGTGACAGTCAATAAGTTTGCTGCCATAGGAAAGACTTCTGTACAGAGAACTATAAGATTTCTTGTTTCTTGGTAACATGAGAAGAACATCTCACCCAAATTCAGGGCATTCAAGGGTGCACTCAGGGAATGTCTGATCCATTTCAGCTGATTTCGACAATGCTTAACCAAGTATCCCTTGAGCCACTGCAACGCCCCTTAACATCCAGGCCCTGGGTGGTCCATCACCCACTGTGCTAAACCCATTACCCTCCATGTCAGTGCCATGCACCGGGAATAAATATGTCTGCTTGCCATGGTCACCACCAGGATCCCCATGGTTCTCAGGTTACTGTAGATACAAACCCACAACTCCCAGATCTCCTGGAAGTATAGAGAAACTGCCCACTTGAAGGACAGAGAAATTGCATTTTGTCTTACCCAATGTCTCCAAGTCCTGTTGATCAACATAGCCTTGGCAACAAAAGAAAGCCCAGAAACCAAGTCTCAAGTAACAACCTCCTCCGAATATCACGAATTCCATAAGGTCTTCAGCAAATCCAAAGCTAGTGGGCTACCACCGTGTTGCCCTTACAACTGTGTCATTGAGCTTCTGGTGGGAGCTACTCCCCTTCTTAACTGCATTTACCTCTTGTCCACTAAAGAGACTCAGGCCATGGATGAGTATGTTGAGGAGGCCCTGAAACAGGACTACATTTGTCCATTGATGTTACCAGCATCCACAGGTTTCTTTTTCTTGGAAAAGAAAGGGAGCGGCCTATGACCTTGCATAGACTTCCGTGGCCCACTGGTGCCTGCGGGCTTGGAACACCTATGGGAGGCCAAAATCTTAACAAAAGTGGATCTGAGAAGTGCATACAACTTGTTGATGACATCTTGCTGGATATGCTGGGGAAATTTGTCATAGTTTGTTTTGAAGACATCCTGATTTACTCCTCTAGTAAGGAGACACACCCAAAAGACACCCACCTCTAAACGGTGCTTTCCTGGCTTCTCGAGCGTCAATTCTATGTAAAGGGGGAAAAATTTGAGTTTCATGTGTCCAAAATTGTGAAGGGGTGCTTATGGACCAGAACAAAATTACTGCCATCACCAACTGAACCATTCCCACTACAGTCAAGGAACTGCCATGATTTTTATGATTTGCAAACTTTTATCGGAGAATCATTGGAGGCTTCAGCATCATAGTCACCCCTAATGGCCCTGCTGAAGAAGTGGAATTCTTCAGCAAATCAAGCATTTGAATGCCTCAAAGACACATTTACCTCACCCCCCATCATAAAACACGTTGATCCCTTCAGGTCCTTCATAATGGAGGTGGATGCCACTCTGACAGTGGTGAGGGCTGTCCTCTCACAGTGGTTTTGAGAAAAACCCAAATTCTTTAAGTTCACCATATCATATTTGCCAAGGTCGGAGGTGACTCTCTCTCTTGTATCTATCCAGCCCCTCCCAGGGAAACCAAATTCAAAGACTGCATTCTTCCACAGTCAAGCTTTGTAGAGGCTACAACCTGGGACAACAATCAAGAGACACTCCCACACAGTGCCCAATGGAGAAAAAGTGTGTGCCCTCTCATCTAAGCTGATCAGGTGGGCTCACACCTCCCTGGCTATGGGACACCCCAGCACTCACAGAACACATAAACTACTCCAGAACCAATACTGGTGGCCCCACATGCGCCAAGGCATCCAAAGGTTCATCTCTTCCTGTTCCATCCATGCCCAAGTCAAAGTACCTCACACCCTGCCCACAGGAAAACTACTCCCAATATCTGTGTCACAAAGACCATGGTCTCCAATGGCATCCAACTACATTTCCCAGAACACCATGTGGCTGTGCTCGAGATTAACATACCAGTCATTTCCAAGCCTTGTATTATGACATGGTTCTTAGTTTTCGCTCTTGCTTGGCCCTGCTTGATACCTTTTGTTCATTGCCTGACCTTAGCTGTTTTTTTTTTACCATGTTTTTGCTCCTCATAGTGGATTTGTCCTCAAGCTTTCACAACAAAGCTTTTTTGGTACTTGCAACTGCATCCATGTCTGCTGTCTGACAATGACAAGCTGTGTTTTAAAGTTATAACTGATAAATGGTATTGTATAAATTGCAAATGTTAGAAAATTTCTGTGGTATAAGAGAAATAAAACAACTTCAGGAAAATAATCAGCTTCAGTGTGGTAATAGTAACTCTGTTTCATACTGGGCCACAACATAACACCATGTCTTTATTATTATTATTTTCCTATTACAGTATGCTCAGTATTATATACAGTATACAGTGTTCTATTCCATAAATATTTTAGAATCAATAAATAAATATTTATAGCTGAGGGTTACCTTTGGAGCAGAGATCTTTACATGCCCGTCATCTGAAGTGTTAATCAAATCCATCTTAACTACAGTCATTGTAAAGTTCTCTTTCTCATAGGTTTTGGTTGCCCCATCAAATGTTAAGTTCATGAGCTTAAGGATGAACTTTTTCTCTGCCCTGTGTTGCACATCGACATATCATTCAATCTACATTTATGGATACATACAGATCTTATTAGTGTATTTGAATTTTACTGTTTTCTTACCTGCTGTATTCATTTGAAGCAAATGATTTGTTGCACATCTTTTGTACTATTGTTAGTCTTATTAAGTCCATGTTGGGGATAAATGCATTCATTTCATCTGACTCACACTTTGTGACATTACATATGGTATTTTTTTCACCTAAAGTTTAGTTTAAAAAACAAAATACAAAAAATATAATGAACTTTGTGAGCAATTTTTAAATGTTTTATCAACGCTAAGAAATTGCTAACTTATTCAGGAAAATTCAAATGGTGGCTTACTCATTTTGAAGACAAGCTGAGTTTTGTTTTGACCTGTGATTGTACCAATTTTTCCCAGATTTGTTAAATTGTACAAACTTGTTATGCTTGTGGTGAGATTGACAGAGGTGCACTCTACATAGCACAGGGAGCCTCCCCAGTTGCAGAGAGATGTAGTAAAGCTCTCTGCAATTACCAATTCTGTACTGCTGTAGAAGAAATAGTTCTCTGTCCTTTTAACTAAATATACATATAAATGAAGAAATAAAAAAGCAAGTAAGTCACAATCCACTGGTTAACTCTGTAGGATAGATAAATGATTGGATAGATAGATAGATAGATAGATAGATAGATAGATAGACAGACAAAGCACCCAAACAACCAACAAATGAAACATTAAATTGTGTAATGCATACCACCATTAAGAAAACATTTTAAATAACAATAATAATGAAAATATGAAATATTTCCTTATTAGCAATATGTCTATGTTATGCATGTGATGATTTGATGCAAGAAACTCATTTATTAAAGCCTATCTAGGTCAAAATTAAAAATTTTTTTACCCTTATGTTCTCTTGATGTATTAGAGCCATCATCAGGAATGGCTCCAAAGATCAGCAAAATCACAAAGAGGAATTTCATATCAGCAGCTCTCTGCTATGAAAAGATAGATTGATAGGTGGACTTTAGTAGTGGTAACTAATAACAGTATACAAGACACAAATGAACACAATCACATACATACATACATATATATAGAATATATTAATGCTGAATCTTGCCATTCTTCATGAAGCAATCAACCCTCATACCACTTAGTTCATGGACACATCACACACACAGAAATCAAACCTATAAACTGTAAACTGTATACTTACCAAAACCAAACAGCGCAGCTTGAAAGATGTTGATGTCGCATTTCTGTTGCTTGATTTCTAGCTGTTATAGAAACTCTTATTCATTTGCATACACAAATACCAGAACATCAGATGTGAACAAGATACGAAAGCATCAGATGTGGACATGCGCATTGCAATGCACACACATCCAGGACACAATGCCTCATCTTGTAATACTGTGCGGTTTATTCAAATGCGTCATAGTTTTCAAGAATAAACTGTTGCGTAGTGTTACAAGAGGTTCCATGTGAAAATGTTCCAGGAAAAGTACAGAAAGTAGCTGCAGGTGTCAATTATAAACCTAAATGATGGATCCTCAACAATAAATAACAAGCAAATTTGTGTTTAAAATGTATTTGTACTAATATAAATATAATGGATTGTAAAACTTTATATGTTGTATAAATTAACATTGGGTCGAAATAACATTAAAACCACCTGCCTAATATTGTGTAGTTTACCCTTCTTCTACCAAAACAGCTCTGACCTGTTGAGGCAAGACCTCTGAAAATGTGTTGTGGTATCTGGCAACAAGATGTTAGCAGAACAAGAAAATCAATGTTATTCACTTCAACTGTCATTTTTACTGTTATGGCTGATTGTTATATAGCTGTCCTGTGTTAAGACTCATAAAAGAGAGCGATAGAAGCCATGACTTACAAAAGGTCATGCCAAAATGTATGAATCTGCCTGTAGTTGTAATAGAATTGATGGGGTGTGTAATAAAATTACCACTGAGTATATTCTCCATGGACATAGAATTTTGAAAATTTTAAAACAAAGAAATTAAATGTTCAATATCTTGAATCTTGAAAATGTCTAGGTCCACTTTTCTGCTTTAAAGTCAAAATATAGGTGGAATTTCCACCCAGTGAACACATTTTTTCACCAGAGGCCGTGACTGGTGACTGTAAGATTAGCTATGATTTCACTGGAGACCAGAGTGGTGATGTGAGACTCATGAAGTGTTGTGTGCACATGTGCATGTAGTATATCGTTCTTTATTTAGGGCTGCAACTGCTGATTTTATTTTTGGGTAATTATTTTTTTATTTGATTATTTTAGGGGTTTAACTGAAAAATCCTTCCTTGATTATTTAATTGGTTTTATTTTATAAAAATATTACAGACAAAAGATATTTATTTAAAATATTTATTTGCAGCATTTTAATCAGAACTACTACAGAACTTTTCCTTAACTAGACTTAATTAAACTAATTACAACACTGGTGACATTATCAGATAATCTGTCACAGCATGAGAATATTATCAAGTGCTCATGTCGACCAAATGAATGTTTGTACTCATTCAGTATAAGCATTATATATTAATGGTACTGAATAAACACTTAGACTAACTCAAGGTGACGGAATTATGTACATCGTTTACTGCTTATCACTTTTTTAAATCATTTAGTACACTTTTGCAGCTGTGTGTCTGTATTTCAAGCCATGATTTGTTCTAATTTCGAAGAGAAAAAATAAAAAATAAAGATAAAATAAATACCAGCTGCCTGTTTTGCTCACTGAAACTCTCCGATGCTAAGTGCATTTTGCTTGCTGTGTGCGCGCATTTTCAGTGTGTGGAACCGACTCCGACTCTTGCCCGAGATTAGTGAATCGACTCTTTTTGGGATCGACTTGTGAACTGTACCAGAAAGTCTAAAAATTAATTATTTGTCTTATAAATTACTTTTGTTAGGAGCAGATTTTTTTTCTGTCCCACTTTACCAGTACCATATTGGTAAAGTGGGACAGACTGTAATTGTTAAAGTGGGACAGCATATTAAGAGGAATTACTCCATTCAAATCTTGGTTTGACTTTGACCTTTGTCCGTATATTGTGTAAAGAAATTCATTTAGACAGTTCTTAAACAATTCTTTATTTACTTATACTTTATTAAAGATATTTTGGTAGCCAACATGATAACCAGATGGCATGCTGGCTAGCAAAAAAACTTTGGTACCTTTGATATCTTTGTACCTTTATACCTTGGACAGGGGAAACCTAACCGATTACTCGATGGGGGGCACAGTAGTAGTCCATCAAATGTGGTCTGATTGTACCTGGGGTACAGACTAGTTATTCTTTTGTGTTATTTTTGCACATTACAGCATTATTCTGCAGTTAGGTGTGTGGGGAAAACACACACCCACACACCCACCCATCCCACCCAACCACCCGCACACAACACCCACACAACACACACACCCACACACACCCACCCACACACACACACACACACACACACACACACTCTGTATTAAAGAGGCCAAAGGTGAAACAGAAAATGAAGAGCAGGAGAAGGAGAGTTCTAAGAGAACAGTGTTTAAATATATAAAATAAATAATTTACATTACGTGACAGCAGGGGCAGCCCACTTTACCAACACCTTCTAAAAAGATTTGAGGTTTGGTCAGTTAAAGATTGAAGTGGTATAATTTTATCTGTGTTTGTTTTGTTTTTTTTTGTTTTTTTTTATTTTTAAATTGTTTACAAGACAACCTAAACTTTTTAAAATTATATTATGTTGTTATACAGGGCATTAAGACTATAGTAAAAAATGACAGAGAACATAAAATGACCAAAACTGTCCCACTTCACCAGTCTTCATCCTCTCTGTTCAGTTCTTTTTATTTTGTTTACTTCTTTTTTGTTCCATAGCATTTTTTGGAACAATGCATCAATTTTAAAGGCAATGATTGAAATGAATAAAGGCAACAATCATGAACTGATTACTTTTTTTTTTTATCACAATTGATTATAAATGGACTATTATTGGAAAAGGACCAACAAATAAAATAATTAAAACAACAGCAACAAAAAAACTGATGTGTAAATAATTTAATAGGCTAGCAAGGTGATTTGCGCATAACCCTGACACTTTATTTATTTCTTCTGTGCATCATCATTTGTGAAGTAACAGTAGGCCTACCCCAGATTCTGAACAAAGGTGATCACAGATCACTCACATCATATCAGAGCAGATTCTGTATCAAATTTGAATTATTGCCTAATGAATGAAAATAACATTGTATAATATCAGATTCAGCAGTATCACCAAACATCAGATTGTTACCTTAAGTATCATATTGTATCATGTGGAGGCCTTGAACAAACCTAAACATTCTCTGTGGATAAACTTTACACACATTTGAATCACTTAATTACACTTAATTAAGAACCACGCACCTTAGTGCCAACTCAGGTCTTCATTCCTAATAATATGGTTCATTTTCATGAATCGGTTAGACAGCTCTCCCCTACCACACTACAAGTTCATGTTCAAGTGGCTTTTATTGTCATTTCAACATATACATGTGGTACAGTGTACAGTGAAACGAGACAATGTTTCTCAAGGATCAAGGTGCTACATATAAGACAACAATATACAGTTACCAACCAGACATGTGAAGCCATCCAGTGGCATCTTTTTGAACTGCTGCTCATGCTATATCACAGCGCAGCATAACACACTCAGAGGAAAGCGCGATCTACCCTCTTCTGCATACATAAACCCACAGACAACCATGATTGGCTAGTGTCTCCGTGACTGAGAGAGAGAGTATTCCATCTCTCCCACCCAGAGAGTCTGGATAATTTCACTCCTTTGGTTCCCGGCCACAGATGGCTGTGGCATTGCTGTGATTCAAACTTGATCTCCCATAGAGCTAAAACTTTTCTGTTGTGCCACTCAGGATCCATGGTCTGGTTTTTCATTTTGTTTCTTTCTGTACATTCATTTAATTATTTTCTGATTTCCATTGAGGGTGTTTTTGGGAAACTCAGCCCTGTTCTGCTCCCTTTTTTCTTTTATTTCCCTATTTTTTCCCTTTGTCTTCTTTCTTTTCAGATTCATGTTGATACTTGAGGAAAATGTAACAATTTTAATTGTTTTTATGTAAAACTACACAATTTTAGCATTACAATGAAATGCATTAATACATTACTATAATGTGCAATGAAATTGGACTAGCTTACTTACCAGTGTGACACTAAATAAAACTAAATATTAAAAATGATATATTATATGAACACAACAATGAATTTAACTTGAAAATTAATTATTTAGAATGAGGTTTTCTGGAGCAACAACAACAACAAAAACAATATAAAACAAAACAAACAAAAAAACCCTCCACAAATAATGCCTCTAACAAAATATATATGAGAAACTTAAATACTAAATCTACCCCTGTCACACTGCACCACAGCATCACAGTATGAAACAAATGTACATAAAATGAGATCACATGCACAAGAAGACAAAGGATAAAGGTACTTTAGATGGAAACCCAAAACATCAAAAAGGTCAGATCAGTGTAGTCATAAGTAGAGGTGATGAATAAGTACTCTGTCTAAAATGTAATGGATCATTATACATGTTATACACGCTATATTTTCTACAAAACAATGTGTATCATTTACTTTTGAAATGACAATAAGGAACTCAGTGGCTCACAATTTCAAAAAGTAAACTGTGCAACTGATTATGAAACTTGTGATGGGTTACAGAATGAGGTGATGAGTTGAGTTTTAAATAACTTGTATAATTTGCTACAGTTCTTACATTGATATCTATTAGTATATGATAACCACATTACCAATGAATGATATGTTCAGTGAATATTGATGCTTTCATGGATATTCAATGAAGTACTGGTAGGCAGGGTTGAGGTTTGTGCCATGAGACTCCTGGTCTTGCTCAGTGTACCATAGAACCACAGGAACAGTAACAACCCTGAGCATTGAAAAAAAATAAAAATAAAATTAATATCATGTACCTGTTAGTTCCCCCCTTGATGGCTTCTTAAAATTTCACATTGCACTTTAATTGGATCTTGTCTAGTGTACCCTCAGATTCATTATTCTTTTTTTTTTTTTCCCCCTGATTTTCTCCCTAATTTAGTCTTGACCAATCCCTATCCTCCAGACAGGTCTCCCCTATCACACGACAGCTATCAAATAGGGATGGAGAAAGACTATCACATGAGATATGTGAAGCTATCCCCCCTGAAAGCACGTACTTTTTTTTTCTTGAAGACCCCTGGCTACAGATAGCTGTGGCGTTGTTGGGATTTGAACTCATGATCTCAACATGATAGGCTGAAAGCTTTTCTGCTGCACCACAAAAGCTTCTTTTTTTTCTCGTTTTGTTTTGTTTTTCTGTTAGTTTGTGTTCTTGCTTAGTCTTATCAGTTCTCATTTCAGCTCTGACCACACCCACCTTAATGATGTCAGGTGAATGAAACATTTTGTTGCGTGACTAGTACTGGGAAGAATATAATTGTGGGAAGAATTCAATATATTTGTTGATTGGCTCTTGATTCTCAGATAGAAATATAGTGCTAAGTTTAAAGCTGTTGTCCCACTTTGGCTGAACACCACCTATTGTTTCACCGAGAGCCCATGAACAAAGAAATAATAAGCAAACCAAAGAGATTAACTCATGGGATCATTTCAACATGTGTCACGCAAACATCTAGGTTCACACAAAACTTGATTGGATTGTTTTAATTCATAGCAGTTTAGAGGTGAGAGTTTTATCATTGAGCAGATGTGGAGATATTTTATTACATTTTGAGAAACTGATTCCATGTAACTTAAGACTTAAGAGTTTTAAATATATTTTAAAACACACTACAATTTAAAAATTGAAGTAGTAGGGATATGTGCAGGATCCACAGAGTAGAATACACCTGTGCAGATGTAGATGTGCAGATTTATGCACATTCAGTGGATGTGCAGAAGCAAAGATTATGCAATTAGGCCATTTTTAGGTATACTTTTGAAAGATAAATCAGTAAAAGAATGTGTTTACAGAGCACTCTTTAGTTCGACTGATAGTAAAGTATCAGTACCTTGGAGGGTGTTGCAGATACAGAAGAGGTAAAGAATGGGGTAATTTGTGTATCCTAAGGTGAAGAAAGCCAAACCCCATGTCATTCCCAGCAGCATGGTCAGGCCCAGGACCGTGCAAACGTCCTTACAAGATGGAAGTTTACTGCCTCTGACGTTCAAGCACCTCAGCTTAAATATCTGATGCGTCACTGCCACCAGAACGCATGTGTTGAACAGGAGCGTTGAGGAGACATAGGGGATGTTCATGCCATACAGAAAGCGATGGTCAGTAATCCAGCAGCTGTGGTACAAATTGTACATTACATAGGGTCAACTTCACAGGTAGATATTTATTCTAAGTTTATTGTTATACAGCTGTTGACTGGTCACACTCAATAAAAGTTTTGAGGAACAGAAAAATTTGTTTTCTGCTACAAACTACAAATTGTTCAAGGTGTTTACTTACAACTGGACTCTTTTGTTTGTGTTCGATAATTGTATCTGTGTGGGGCCATAAAAAGGATAACTGCCAAACGCACACAAACTTCCTCCAACAAGGATAGCAGGCACTCCTGGAAATAAAGGACCACTTTAATAGGAACACCTCTACACCTGAACATTCATCCAGTTGTCCAATTAGCCACTCATGTGGCAGCAGTACAATTAATAAAATTATGCAAGTATAAGCCAAGAGCTACCAGATAATGTTCATATCAAACATCAGAATGGGGAAATGTGATCACAGTGTAGGGCCAGTTTGAATATTTCAGAATCTGTTGATCTCCTCAGATTTTCCCACATAACAGTGTCAAGATTTTACACAGAATGGTGTGATCAAACAAAAAAACATCCATTGAGCAGCACTTTGAACACTGAAGTGGAGAAATTATAAGAGCAGAAGACCACATCATGTTTGTCTCCTGTTAGCCAAGAACAGGAATCTGTGTCTACACTGAGCCAAAACCTGAGAGTTAAAGATTTTCTCAAATTTCTATTGTCCAGATTCAGAGAGCCTGCATTGTAAGAACAAGCAGGGGTAATAATAAAGTGATGTTTGAGTATATTTGTACTATATTTTAATTAAGTAATCATTACTTATTGGGCTTATATTGAAGTGTGTTGTGCAGTGTAGGCCACATGGTCTGATTCCTCACCCCATCCAAACAGCGACAGCTTGACCATATAGTGCTTGATTTGGGTGTTGAACACTTTGATTAGAAGCAAGTACAAGTGTGTGGCTTCAATGGCCATCCAAGAGAAACAGGACAGGAGACTGTACTGTATTATCACTGCTATTAAGACACACAAACTGTCTTGAGACCACGTGGCTCCCCATTCGATGAACAAGAAGGTGGTGTTGAGGAGGAAAAGGGCTACACTCAAAGATACATGGATATGGATGGAACTGTCTCTGTCTGAGCTCCTGTAAAACAACAGAGTATATATGTTTGTGCTGTATTTGTGTATGCTACTAAATTTTTTTTACATATATGCAGGTCAATAATTAAAGAAAAAACAGGTTGCTTTGTTATGCTGATGTGGGGGTTAGGGGGTTGGATTTAGCTGGAAGAATCAATGCAAATCAACAGAGTTTTTCTGATCGATCACCTCTTTGAAAGGTTTAATGAAGATAAAAATGATGTGACGCCTAAACACCAAATCTCTACCCAATTTAACTCCTATGGGAGATTTTGCAGCGACAAATTAGCTCTCTCCACCACCATCAAAACATGGCTCAATTCTGAGTTTGAGTTTGGTATTGTGCATGTTTTCCCCTTATCTGTGAGGGTTGCTGTGTGTTCTATGGTTTCCTCCCCCTGCCAAAAATATGCTGGTAGGTGGAATTGTGACTTTAAAGGTGTGTGATGCTCTGATATGGACTTTTGTCCCATCCAGAGTGTATTCCCAGCTCAACACTGAATAAGATCAAAAAGGTTACTGAAGATAAATGAACTACAGTTGGGTATAAATATGATACTTTCCTCTTCACTAAATGAATCTAGCTCTGAATAGTTTGTTTTTTGTTCATTTGGCTGAGGTTAAGGATCTTGCTCAAGGAGCCAACAGTAAGGTCTTAGTGGTGCTGGGATTTGAACTCACAACCTTTCTCAGTAGCACAAAGCCTCGAGCACTGAGCCACTACTTGCACTTGAATAATGCCCTAGGTATGGAAATACACAATTCGGAAACTAGTAGCATTTTCTCTGCCCTGTCTTAATTTCTTCTTGACTGCCCTCTATGTCTAGGGATCCTCTGTAATTCACATCTGTTATGTAATTCAGATCTGTCTACTCTGTTGTTCATCCTTTTATGTCACATTTGATGTTAACTGTGTAATGCAATATCATGTTTTTCCTTCTACAATAATATCTCAAAAATATTTCAGAACAGCATCAAATCACTTGCAAAATAATTAAAATATTTGCTCTTAGTCAGTTAAAATGTATCATTGGTACATCATGACATTTATTATACCCACTTCATGAAAGTGTAGATGAAGATGGTGACTACTGAGAAAAACGACGAAAGGCTACAACCTATGTAAGTAATATAGGAGAGGATTTCCCACTGCTGAGAATCAATTTGTATCACGTTCATGTTAACCTAATAAGACACACACAAGAAGAAAAAGAATACACATATATCAGCAAAACCATAGTATAACTAGTTTAATCACTTGATTTCTGATACTAATACAGTGCTTACCAGAAGTACAGCAAAGGGGGTCATATGATCATATGAGCAGGTAACAATGTTGCTGCTGTTAAAATTGTCCAGGTTGGTAAAAGACCCCGTGTCACTCCAGTTGTCCGCTAATCAGGACCAAATGAGAATCTATGGTTAGTTTCAACATAATAGCTGCCAACTGATAGGATCTTGTGTGTATACATGAGAAGAAGATGATTGAAATGAATGCTGTACACTGTTTTGGAAAGCAGATTTCATAAGATGGATATGAGTAGAGTCAGTTGATGTTCCTGAGCTGCCTGACAATCCTGTAATATTCATTCAGATTGCTTTCTTCTTCACTTGTAAATGTGGCAAGAAAAGCAAGCATTCATTTAATCCCTTAGAAAACCATTTAAATACGTATCTTTTTTTTGTTTGGCATTTAATTGGTGGTGCATTCTCTGTTTTAAAGTTTCATTTTATTTTCATTTCATTGTTTATTTATTTTTAAAATTATTATTATTAATTAAATATGATCCTCCATTTTTCAACATTAGGGTTATCAAACTTGTTAGCCAGCACCAGCAAACACTGATTCCTCTTCATTCTTCTTCTTTGTCTTCCTTTCTTCTTCTTCTTCTTCTTCTTCATCCTTCCAGTGCTTCCTATCCATTTCATGCTACCACTTGTACAAACACGAAATGTGGAAGGTGCTCCCTAGAGGTTTGTCTATTCTGGGCTACTGTAGTGTCACAACATGGCAGCTCTGTGGAAGTGGACCCGCTCCCTATGTAGATATAAAAGGCTCATTCTAAGCTTATGAAAACAAAATGATTCATAGTTACACTAATGAAATCATTATGAATATTATATTCCATTTTTGCCAATAGATCCCCCTAAATCCTACATAATGGACCTTTAGTTAAGAGGAATAAATGTAAAAAAAAAATCAATCAAGTATTATTAAGTACAGTATGTTTATTAAAAATAAATAAGTAAATAATTTGATTAATTAAATAATTAATAAAATAATTTTATATTTTTTTCCTTATCTCCTATTATTATTATTATTATTATTATTATTATTATTGTTGTTGTTGTTGTTGTTGTTGTTGTTAATTTATTATTATTATCATCATCATCCCCATCATTATAGAGTTAAAGGAATTTAATGGCTTAATGTGTCTTGTTTGCTTGCTAATTATTTTAATTTGACTGCTATATTTCATTGATAACTAGGGTTCTAGTTCTAGGATAAAGTTAGGAGAGGTCTTGGCGAAGTTAGTACCCCCTACTGGTGGGGGTTTACTGATACACCACTACATTTCAGCATGTACATAGTATAAGTTGTATTATAATAGAGAATTAAATACGTTATTGTCATTTTAACCCACAAGTCTAAAACTAGGCTAAAGAGGACATTAGCGTTAACTTCCAGAATGAGTAATTTCTCTCATAATCTGCATTTACAGCATTTTTCTGTAAGGTATTTCACCACTATATTAGGTGATGTTAGTGGCCTTTACTCGTCTGGGGAATTAACCTGATGCATGCATCATCAAATATCACTTATATTATAGAGCTTATAGAGCACTCTTTATTTCATCATAACCAACATCAACAATCATCAGGGTGAGATCAAGATGTCATCACTATCACTCCACCAATAACAAAACTTTGCATTTAATAAAAAGCTACATACCTGTGATATCAAAGAACTGACATGCCAGGGTGTGGTTTTCCTGTGCAAATAAACATAAGAGCAAAATTAACAAATAATTTCTGAGTTTTTCACATGTGATTATGTGATGAACCAGTGCATTTCAACCTCTTACGTTCTGAAGTTGCAATGTGAATTCAAGTAAACACCCATCACATCATGTGTACAATAAGGATCATGTGACAATAATTTATTCATGTGAAAAAATGTGAATCAGTAACATGTAAAAGGAAAGGAATCATATATAAATCACAGGTGAAAATATAAGCACATGCACGACATGAAAGTAAATGAATCATGAGTAAAAATCACATGTGAAAGTACATGTGAAAAAATAAAAAAAATAATACCTTTTCATAGGTAAAAAATATAAACACATGCACTGTGTGAAACGTAATGTGTGAAAAGTCTCAAAATCATGTGTGTCAATTTAATTTTTGAATCACGTGATTATTCTCACTTGAAGTTGAAGCAACTTTTCTTTAAGGAAGAATCTATACAGATGATCACTTACGGGTATTATATAACTATTGTTCACTGTAAAGTTGATAACAAGCCGATTAGGCAAGTTCTTGAGTCCATTTCCGACAGTTTCAATGGCAATGACTGTGGTCTTAATCTCCTGGAACGTGTTATTCTTTGACTATATGGAGAAAGGGGATATAGATTTATATATAAAATCTATATATACATGTGATTTAAAGAAATTATGAAGGTTTACTTAAGACTTACCTTAAACTGTTCGGCAGAGAGATATGTCACTATGGCAACTTTGCCTTTCTCCTCTGAGACATTCAGAAAAGGTTCAATAGGGATGAATACATCCAAAGGAAGATCGTAATCAGACACCTATCAGACAGTAAAGACAAATAATATTTACATCAAATGCTACTTACTTAAACACTTGGAAATGAAAAATCTTCATTACCATGGTGGTTATAATCATTAGCTCTATTCGTTACTACTATGCCTACAAACATATTAATTATTGTGCCACAGCATTGTAGAATTCTCGCTTCTGATTGGCCAGAAGGTTTAGATCCACGTTCTATAACAGCGGCTCTGACAGAAGTGCTGGCTGGGTTTCAAATCATATCATATCATATTAATGCACTTGTTCTAATACATTATCATTTCTATCCTAATTCAGAGGAACTGTTTGGCAGACAAGCTACACTGCCTAAGCCTAATATTACACAGACCTTTGGTTGCATAATATGACAAACAAAACCCCAAGAAAAGCCTCTAATCATTTTGCTGCAATAAAGCAAATAATAATCAAATTGCTGCAGTACAAGAAGAATAAAGCGGCGTCCTTTAACAACACCCCTTAAATGTTCAATTACTAGTTATTAATATGTGACGTAAGTGTTACCTTTGGAGCAGGGATGTGTACATGCCCAAGATCTGTGGTGTTCTTCATTATAGCCATGTTAACAACAATCACATTAAAGTTGTCATGGTCATAGCTTTTGTTTGTGCCATTGAATGGTAAGCTGATGAGGGCATCAATGTACTTTTTCTCTGAACTGTTTTGCACAGGCATCAAAATATCTTTTAGTCTACATTTACAGACACACTGATCTGAGAAGGGTATTCAAATCTTACAATTTGCTTACCTGATGTAGGCTTTTTTTACTTCACTATCTGAAGCAAACAATTCATTACACATGGTTATAATTTGTGTTGGTCTTTGTAAGTCTTGCAGGTCATTAGAGTTGGATAATTTATTTATCAATGCAATTATTTCATTTGTTACACACATTGTGACATTGCATGTGGTCTCTTGCTCACCTAAAGAGTAATAATAATTTTAAAAAAATACAAAATTTAAAGACATATTAATAGTTATTAAATTAAAATAACTGATTTATCAAAACTAAAAAATTACTTCAAACTTATTTAGGAAAAATCAAATTGTTTCTTACTTATTTTCAAGACAAGCATTTTGGTTTGATTTGTGATTAAAACATTTTCTACCATGCTTATGTTATTTACACCCATCATATTTATGGTGAGATTGAAAGAGGTGCACTGTAAATAACACTGGGTTCCCCAGCTGCAGTGTAATGTACTAATGCTCTCTTCAATTGTCAATTCTGTGCTGTTGTAGAAAAAAAAGTTCTTATTCTTATTATCTGCAGAAACAGAAGAAATAAAGAAAGCAATAAGCTATGGTGAAAGCAATAAGCTATTGGTAAAAACTGTAGGTTAAAAAAACAAATAAATAATAATGAGTGGGTTGTGAGTGCTGAGAAAAAGGACAAACGTGCACAACCTATATAACTATTACAGGACAGGTTTTTCTGGTTATCAAAGACCTGAGAGAGACAGAGAGAGAAACGAACAGAGAAATAACTATACAGAGAATACATTTATATCAGCAAAACTACAGTATAACTAGTTTACTCACTTGATTTCTGATACTAATTCAGTGCTTACCAGAAGTACAGCAAAGGGGGT
>JAQQZU010049705.1:0-20389 GCA_030068025.1 Parauchenoglanis punctatus | reverse complement strand
CTTCTTTAAAATTACAAATAATATATATAATAAAATATAACTTTTATATGTATTGCTTTGTCAAACACATTTTCATAACTATGATCATTATTAGATTTATAGTTTATGTAGTGCATCTGCCTTTCAAGTCTCTGTGAATGAGATGTTACTATTCAAATGACAACAAGCGCATTAATATTTATGTTAAATTCTTAATTAAAAAAATAGACCATTTCAGATGAGATGTGCAGAGAGAATAAAATAAAATCCCAGCGAGACAGAGAAAGAGAAAAAGAGAGATGTCATGACTTATTTATTATAGAGGGGAATGTAGGCTATACCTTCATGGTATTATATACATGCCATCTGTGAGTGATTTTGCAAGCACACTCACCTCACAGGAAATAAAGCAAAGAGGACATGCCTGATCTGGGAGGGCCAGTGTAGCACTAAAATCTGATTTTCTGCCTGACGTGCCCCTTTCCTGTCACTCGTGTCACCAGAGGTTAAACCAAGCAAAGACAGCGAGGAAAAGAGCAAACACTGTTTCTTTGAAATGCAACACACCACAGTTCAGTGTGCTCTATATAGAAAAAATCGCCTATTTTTTGTATTTTTTGTTCTCAGCTTTAATGGAAAAACAACAGGACGTCCATGATCAAATTCAGGGCTTTTTTTAAAGTAGTTTTCTACATAACTCTAATAATAATCTATAACTAAATTAAACATGCACATATTGTTTCTCCTTGAATATTCTACACATTAGACTGATTGAATTTACACTCTGAAAAAAAAATGCTGGGTTGTTTTTTCAAACCAAATGCTGGGTTGAGGCTATTTTTAGGGTAACCCATTTATTAGGGTTATTTTAACTCATTCTGGGTTGTTTTCTGTAACCCATCAGCAGGGTTAGTGGTTGAACACAATGCCCCTCCCCTCCTCCACAAGATGTGACCATAATGTACCTGGGGTTAGGGTCACTTTAACTCAGTTTTTTCATTATTTGAGCTGTGTAACAACTTTGTTTGTTTGTTTGTTTTCAAATGTCCTCTGCAGCAGTTTTCGACATACACTGGAAAAATGGGGTGATTTTGCAGTGACATAAAAGTTAGTATCTACTTTTAAACTTTTAACTTGCACAGAGACATTCCCTTAATGACTGAGGATTAATAACTATTATAGCTGCTTGCTACCTAATTGTGCTGATAGCTTACATTGGCTAATAGTTAATGTCAGTAAGTTGATGTTTATGTTTGATGTTTAGTGTTGAACATAGCTAAGTAATGTTAAAGCTGTTAAACACTAAATTAAAGACTCATCATATAAAGTCTGTTTAAAGTGTCATTTTAGTACAAATCAATCTGTTTTGTGCTTGATTTACAGGTATCAAAAATAAATATGGACCTGTGGAATTCCCATGTCTGTTGTTCCTGTCTGTTTTACTGACAGTTGAAATAACCAAACAAAGAAAAGTTGAAACCAAGGCAATGGGTGTTTCTACACATCTGTTGGGTCAAAATGACACAGCCGCTGGGTCATGATACATTTAAAATCACTGTTTTTTTCAACGAACGGTCTTTTAGCATGGAAAAATGAACACTGACTGGAAAGACACCATTTCAAAGATTGACATTTGTAATATTATGTTAACATTATACATTTTATATAAAGACAGCAAAATTTTATTTCCAGCTAAATGATTACCAGTTAGCCATCATCTTTCACTTAGCTAATCCCAAACATAGCTTGTCATCTACTGAACAATTTAGCTATCTAGCATTACAGGCTAATGTTTTTTTCACATTAGGTAATGTTAGCAAAACATATCTATATAAGTCATATAACTCTGCCTGACAAACACATTAGAAGTGTGTCCAGTTTGTCCTACATTTCGACTACATTTCGATTTCATATTTCGTATTATTGATATTTATATCTTTAAATATATTTCACACCGGTGTTGCGCTGCCCATGTTGCAGGACATCACACTGTAAAATCATTGGTTACACTCAGAATGCTTCACCTCCTGGTATGGTAACAGCTGTGTCCAGGACATTAAATGCCTACAGAGAGTGATCCAGGTGGCAGAACACTGCACAAGATCAACTCTACCATCTCTACAAGACATTTACACCAGGAGATGCACACTCATCTCAGTAACTGCCTGTTCCAACTTCTTAAATCAGGAAAATGCCACAGAAGCATTATGGCCAAATCGGAGAGACTCAGGAGGAGCTTCTATGCTCAGGCCTTAAGACTTCTTAACCAGGACATTCTACCACAACTTTAAATTGTTCCCAAAGACACAACTGAACTCTCAGTATCTCTCTCTCGGTCACACACTGCAATATGGCATTTATATGTTTTGTGGGTATTCGTGTACAATCTTACAATTAGCACACCTCACTTTATGTTGTATAGATATCCTGTTCTATTATATGCACACTTTTTATTTCTTATTTCACCTAATTTAATGGTAAAGCTTATTGCACAGTCTATGAACAGAATCAGGGTACATTGTACTGCATGTTGTATAACTGTCTATGTAACAAATAAAGAATCTTGAAGCTAAGTAGCATAACTTGAGAGGTAGCACAAATAATATGGGTAATATGTGTTATATATCTTTTCTTTTTAACACATCCTACACAATATGATGAGGTGGTCAGTTTTTAACTTTACTATTTCATTACAGTAAACCCAAAACTGAACAAGAAATTTGAAAATCTGATTCACTTTTTAAAGTTTTTTTGTTGTCAGACCCACAAACAGAATGATTTAAAAAATTTACCTTCGAATTATAAATTGATTGGAACAATAATATGGTACATAGAAAAACTGAGAGAAAATGTAACTAAATACTGTTCTTTACAATGAAAATGGTTGTGTGACCCAAGTTTAATTGTACATAATACAAGATATCAAATTAAATTTATTTTTACATTTTCAACTGTCAAAAACATAAATCCACCTTTTCTTGTCACTCTCTCTCTCTCTCTCTCACATACACATACGCACATGTGCGCGCACATACACACACGCACGCACGCACGCGCACACACATACACACACACACACACATGCAATGAATATGACATTGTAGGTGTAGAAGAAAAATTAGTTTGTTAGTGTTCTATGAAGGTAGAATTAACATATATATATCATAAGCTTTTGCTGAGAATAAGTTATACCAATGTAATCTTGCCAACTGTAAGTCCGATGATAAAGTAGAACATGATGTTTCCATGGCCCCTGAGTCAAACATGCTCATAAACCCAATAAGGGCACTAAGACACCACTGTCTCAGGAATTAAAAGAGCAGGTGACCAAGAAGGAAGGGTCTCCCTGGACAGAGGACTTTTTTCTTTTTCACAGTAGAGACCTGTTTATCCTGCAGAAACCATCTTTTTCTTTAACAGATTGGTGCCTAATTTCTTTTCACCGCCATTTTGGATTTCCACGAGGATTAGGATTCCACGAGCAGTAAAGTTTTCTTTCCAGATCCACCTTCGGGGAAAATACCGTTTTAGGACTGATGAGCTCTCCTGAGACAGACAGTTTGATAACTCAACAGGGATCTCCCGCTGCCGTTAGAATCAAAAGAACAGAAGTGGTAAGAAAAGAACTCTCACTTTCACTAAGTTGTTATATGAGATGAGTGTGAGACGGTGGTCTGCCTGAGGTTTTAGGAGGAGATAGCCAAATCTCACTGAATCTCGTTTTGTGTCATTTTGAAAAAAATAGTATAAGGCAGATAAATGTGCTGAAAGAAAGATTAGAACAGTAAGAAGCAGAAAATAAGGAAGGGAAAAAACATAGAATTAATGTGGATTGGGTCAGTTTTAAAATGTGGCAGACTGAGGCATCAATTAGAGATCAGCGGACAAGCAATCAGAGAAATTCAAAAACTAACACTCCCAAAATCTCTAGTTCTTCAGTTTCCACAGCTCCAACTGCAATCACAAAATCTTCTCAATCTGTTCTGCCTCCCTATGTGCATGCTCTGTCTGTCCATTTTCTTTTGCCTGATCTTCCGCCCCTGGACACCAGAGGAAGTGGTGCAGATGGTTGCAGGGATGAGACCCTAGACAGAACGGAGGAGAAAAAGCAGCTGAAGACCTCATGTGCTTCTGCAAATGTATCATCCCACCAGCCATGAGCTGAGGCATGTGTCTGGGAAGAAGCTGGGTCTGGACTTTGGGAAAGTCTAGGGTGTGTTCCCTGACAATGAAGTTAAACCCACCCAAGCTGAATGGGATCATCAGGACAACAGGGAGTATCGTGACTTAATTGTCCGTGGGCAAACCCAGCTCCAAGAGATGTTCCCTACTCACCTAGACCTCTTCCAGATCACCACATGCAAACAGAAGGACTGCGAGTCAGTGGCACATTTCCTCCAGTCTCTGACCCAAGTCTTTGATACTCACTCAGGCCTACAAAAACCAAATGGCATCAATTATGGTGCTGTCTCTGCATGTGAAGCACACCTTAAGAGCATCTTCCTCTCAGGAATAAAGCCTGAGTTAAGCAAGACTGAAGGATAACTGTGTAACCCTAGACATTTGCAAGTGCTCCATGCTGGAAAGTCATGCAGCCAATGCTGAGAAGTGACTGAATGACAAGGAGGGCCGGTATCACAAGGCCATGCTGACCATGGTTAATTCCATATGAGAGCAACATCAAGGAAGAACAAAGGCGGTTGGAAGAAGAAAAGGGGTAAACAAGGAGACAAAGCCAAGGGGTTGCTTTAAGTGCAGGGCCCTGAATCATGGGAGAAAAGACTGTCCACATGAGAGATCATGAGATAAGGGTGACAGACATGAACACGAGGGCATGGGCTCGGCAGACTGAACAGCTCAGGAACACACAGCACACGCTTCTTGAAATGAAGACCTTGCTTTGCTCTCTGCATGCGAACACACATACACAGAAAATTTCATTTAACCCTTTAACTACTAGAGGTGGCACCATTGGATCCAGTTGTGCATCGATTAGCATTTCTCAAATTCATGCTAAAAAATTAGCAACTCCCACAAAATACATACACACTTAAGGGGAAAAAGCTTAACTCAAAGCAAAAAACAACATTTCTACCTAGACAAAACACAATTTATAACACATTGTAACACATTATAACACATAATTTATAATTTATAATTATAATTAAACACAATAAAAAAGTGTGGTACAGGGGTTTAAAGGCACATATGGGCTCATACCCACAGTATACCAGTGAGATGCCTATGTTTACTCTAACTGTTGTAGAAAAACCCCTTGATTTCCTTGTGGATTCAAGCAGCAGTATTTCAGTTATCAGCGCATCAGAGTTCCCAGTTCCTCTTAAACTCAGCAGTCGTTACCAAGGGACAGTGGGCACCTCAGGACAACAAGTGGTGGAGAAATTCTCCATTCCATTGCCGTGCAAAACAAGTGATCCATGGTCACTTCAAATTTTCCATTCTACTATCCTACTGTTGTCAGTAAATTTCTTAGCTAGAGATCTGATGCATAGCCTGGGCACCAGTGTCATTAGTGGTCCTGAAGGCTTTAAAGTGGTCAGAGTGCTTGATCGTGCTGACCCATCATGATAAGATACGACCCCTAATCACCCTTGTACATGTATAAGTGGAAGCTAATGCCCACAGCAATCCCATCTATGAATCAGGAACTGGTAACTCTTGCTCGTGAGCTGACTAATCTATTTAACACTGTATTTGAACCCCGATGATCTCCATTGTACAGCCAATGTCAGCCACGGAGAGCCAGACACACAATTTGAACAGCGCTGTGTTGAACCTGTTAGTAAGCATGACAGGCTACTATTAAACAGGTTGTACTGGTCAGGACATAAGTGTGCTGCATCAGTCTCTTTTACCCAGAAAACAACACTACCGAAATTGAGTTAAACTGTCTGCTCCTCATATTTCATTGGCAAAGGGTTTTGGGGATGAATGGAAAGATTTGGGCCCTTGGGTTTTGATTTGTGAAAGCGTGCATGATTGGCTATGTACAGATGATTTAACTTTCTGTAGGCCATTATTGGATGTGCACTGCACTGAATTGGATTTTGTATTGCAGACTGAGCGCACTGTTTCTTTCAAACCATTCAAAAATGTGGCAGTCACCCAAACTCACAGTTGACTCCCCATGTTTATCTGATGTCCCATGTCCCCTTGGGGCACAGGGCAAACACGATGTTGGACATTGAACTTGTGGTGATCATCCCAAAATCTGATTTTAGACCGTGTATGAACCAGTATCCTTTGAAACCTGAAGCTGTGAAAGGCATTAGGCCTGTGTTCAATTCCCTAAAACAAACAGGTGTGATGATTGAATACCCGGATTCTCCTGTACGTGTCATGGAAACTTATCACGTATGCGGGGTTGGGCTGGACACATGCACAGGTGAGAAGACGGCTTTGTAGAACGCATTGTGATTTATTCACACACACACACACACACAAGATGGGCAGAGGTACAAAATCAGCAAGCAAGAGAATAATCCACAAACACAAACGAGGTCGAGTGATCAGCAAACAGAACATCAAAGATAATCCAGGAAAACATAAATCAGAAACACAGCAGAGTCCAAAAACAAGAAATCAAACACGGGGATCAGGGCTTGGCAATAGTGTAACAGAAGTTAATCTAATGCTTCGCAAAGACGAAGCGCATACGGAAGTCTTTTTAAAGCCGGCATGATTGCCCGTGAATTGTAAGCACCGGCATCCAATTACTGGTGATGTGACCTGGCTGGGAGCGTGCGCCCACAGGAACTGTAGTCTTATGTTGTTCGCGCCATAATGTGGAAGTGTGTGCTTCCGCGCTATGCGCGACGGAGACAATGAAAGCGCTGCACACGCGGCTAAGTCCATGATGCCTGTCGTGCTTGTGGCAAGGGGCAGAATCGTGACAGAACCCCCCCCCAAAGGCGCTACTCCCGGTGCGCCTAACAAGGTTATCCCGCGGGGGTCCTGGGCCCGTAGGCTCAGGCATGTCACTAGGAGCCCCCACACGGAACTTTTGTCTTGACAAGGGCTCAAGCAGGAACTCATGAGGGAACTCAGGCGGGAACTCAGGCATTGAGGCAGGCTTGACTGGAGACATTCGAACCGAGATGTGTTCTGTGGCTGCAATTGGAAAAGGGGCAGGCTCTGGGACTTGGGCTGTGACCACGACTGGAACAGGAGCAGGCTCTGTGACTTGAGTGGCGAGCGCGACCGGAACAGGAGCAGGCTCTGTGACTTGAGTGGCGTCTGTGACAGGACCTGGCTCTGTGACTTGAGCTGTGACTGGCTCTGAGACTTGAAATGTGACAGAAACGGACTCTGTGACTTGAGCTGGGGCTGTGACAGGAACGGACTCTGTGACTGGAGCTTCTACTGGAACAGGATCAGGTTCTGTGGCTTGAGCTGTAACCATCACTGGAACGGGTACTGGAACTGGAGTGGGCTCAGTGGCTTGAGCTGTGACAGGAACTTGCTCTGTGACTTGAGCTTCAACAGGAACATGCGCTGGCTCTGTTAGCATGGGAATAGGTGCTGCGATTTGCAGGGGAACAGGCTCTGTGACTTGTACATGTACTGGAACAGGCTCTGTGACTTGTACTTGCACTGGAACAGGCTGTGTGACTTGTACTTGCACTGGAACTGGATATGTGACTGGAACTTGCACTGGAACAGGCTCTGTGACGAGTACGGGAACAGGCGCTGAGACTTGCACGTGAACAGTCTCCTTGATCTTGATGTGAGCAGTATGCTTGACCTTGATGTGGGCAGTCTCCTTGACCTTGACGTGAGCAGTCTCTGTGGCCATGACAGAAGAGTGCTCTGGCTCTGGCCCGGTGACTTGGATGGGAATAAACTCCAGGTAAGTGACTGTGGCTTGAACTGGAGCAGAACTAAGAACAAACTCCTTATGAGCAACTTTGGCTGAAACAGGAGCATAACTAGGAACTGGAACAGGCTCCCTGTGAGTGACCTTGGCTTTAACAGGAGCGGAACTAGGAACTGGAACTGGCTCCCTGTGAGCGCCTCTGGCTGGAACAGGAGCGGAACTTGGAACTGGAACAGGCTCCCTGTGAGCGACCTTGACTTTAACAGGAGCGGAACTAGGAACTGGAACTGCAGAGGGCTCCGTGAGAGCAATTTTGGCTGGAACAGGAGCGAGCTCTGTGAGTGAGACTGTGGCAAGATTTGCTTCTGACCCTTGTGGCAATCCAGACTTGGGTTCAAGCATAATCTTGTTCACAGGCTCAAGCAAAGGTTTTGCCCCTGGCACTGTTTTGAACTCTGGCGCAGACTTGGACTTGGACTCTGGTGCAGACTTGAACATGGACTCTGGCGCAGACTTGGACATGGACTCTGGCGCAGACTTGGACGTGGACTTGGACATGGACTCTGGCGCAGACTTGAACGTGGACTCTTGCGCAGACTTGGGCTTGGACTCTGGCGCAGACTTGGGCTTGGACTCTGGCGCAGACTTGGACGTGGACTCTGGCGCAGACTTGGGCTTGGACTCTGGTGCAGACTTGGGCTTGGACTCTGGCTCAGGCTTGGACTCTGTATTGGACTTTGGTTCCGGCACGGACATGGACTTTGACTTGGACTTCCGCCTGGACCTGGACTTGGACTTTGGCACGGACTTGGATTCTGGCATGGATTCCGGAGTAGTAGCCTCCCTTTCGGCCTCTTTTTTTCACCACTGGAGGGGGCTCTGGAGCGGTAGCCTCCTCTTTGGCCCCATAAAACACCCTGAGCCCTTCCCCAAAGTCCTTGGGGTTCTGTAGGCACGGGTACTCCATGCTGATAAGAGTCTCAGCGAATATGCGGGCATGTCCAGTTAGCCAGCAAATCAGACACAGTACCCAGATGTCATCAGCGGGCTTGGGATCCAGCAGGTCCCCAAAAAAGAGCCGGCATTGGAGCAGAAATCTGCCTGGAGGATATTCCACTCCATCATAGGGTACCAGGGTGCATAATCCTATCTTCTGTAAAAAGAAGGACGGCATGGTGTGCATTCGGCCATGTTTCCATTCTCCTGCTGCGTCACTGGTCAGGTGAAGCATTCTGTCACGTATGCGGGGTTGGGCTGGACACATGCACAGGTTTCGATGGCTTTGTAAAACTCATTGTGATTTATTTACACACACACACACACACACACACACACACACACACACACACACACAAGATGGGCAGAGGTACAAAATCGGTAAGCAAGAGAATAATCCACAAACACAATGAGGTTGAGTGGTCAGCAAACAGAACATCAAAGATAATCCAGGAAATCTGAAATCAGAAAAACAGCAGAGTCCAAAACACAAGAAATCAAACGCGGGGATGAGGGCTTGGCAATAGTGTGACGGAAGTTAATCTAATGCTTCGCAAAGACAAAGCGCATACGGAAGTCTTTTTAAAGCCGGCATGATTGTCCGTGTATTGTAAGCACCGGCATCCAATTACTGGTCATGTGACCTAGGTGGGAGTGTGTGCCCACAGGAACTGTAGTCCTATGTTGTTCGCTCCATAATGTGGAAGTGTGTGACAGAGACAATGAAAGCACTGCACACACGGCTGAGTCCATGATGCCTGCCGTGCTTGCGGCAAGGGGCAGAATCGAGACAAAATTTCATCAATGACCTAGGGAAAAAAAGAGCTCCGAGAACCCAAGAAGTGCAGAAAATTCTGAGAAACTGCTTCAACTCAGCTGCTTTTATACAGAAAAAACATTCAGATTTAGTAAAATATTGGCAAATTTACGATGGCATGTACACATTCCTTGACCTCGCTGTTATCTGAACTCCACCAGTATTTCCCAAGTACCCTAAGTTTGCCTGCCTAAGGTATCTAGAGCAGCCATCATTAAAATTAGTTATTACCTTTATTACCTTCTAATTTATACTTGGTAGCCACCATTAAGAAGCAAGTGTGACAGTCAAAGTCTCCAGAAGAAATGCGACAGATTCTCCAAGATGCTCAGAAAATTCACCCAACTGAGTGGTGTTTTGTCCAAGACCTTCAGGCGGTGAATGTGCTGTTTGTGGACTCCCAACATCCTGAACCCTTACACCATTCTTTTGCAAATACCACCAGAAGCACAGATTTTTCAATTGTTGACCTTGCTAATGCATTCTTCAGCATTCGTGTACATCCAGACAGCCAGTTCTGGTACACTTTCTCGCGTCTCTGTCAGGGATATTGTGAATCCCTCACTCTTTCTGTTCCACATGCTGTCTCTGCTTTACTCCTAGAACAATAAAACATCTCACTTATCCACCACCCAGTGGTTAGGCAATAATGCTGCTCTCCTTGACATGCCAAACATCACAGTCAAATGCAGCAATATGCTCAATCCAGCCTCACTACTTCCCATTGACGGGGACAGTAAGCCTCATTGTTATATCACCACGGTTTCCGAAGTCTGCTCCCCGAGACCAAACCTCAGCGAAACGCCGATTCTGAATTCAGACATGATCCTTTTTGACGATGGCCCTGCCTCATGACACCCGAATACAGATAAAAATTACGTGGGCTTTGCGGTAGTTTCTGAGCATGACACCAGTGTGTCTGACTCACTGCCCACACATTTCTCCACTTAGGCTGCGGAGTTAATGGCCCTGACTGCAGCCTGCAGAGCCACTGAAGGTAAGACCGCCACAATCTACAGAGACAGTAGGTATGCCTTTGGGGTTGTTTACGATTTTGGAACACTTTGGAAGCACCGCAGTTTCCTAACAGCCACAGGGAAAACCCATCATGCGTCACACACTCATCAAACATCTCCTAAATGCAATTTTCCAAGGCAGATGGCAGCTTCCAAGGGCCCTCACTTTGCACTTGCATTAACATTACTTAATTCCAGTCCAGATCCTAAGTTTATCTCATTAGAGGACATACAATTCCATGCCTCGAAGAAGGACACTGATCTCTGGAAGCATGCTGGTTGTGTTCAACATGATGGAACCCCTTTTGTGAATCAGGCACTAAAACAGGTCAATAACATCACAGAATTTGATTTGAGACAACACTGTGCTTATCACCCATGGAGTGCAGGGGCCATAGAGAGAGAGAGAACAGTTTGAGATTTTGAGAGAAGTGGAGGAGCAGAAATATCAGTAGGACTTTCTCTATGGTACGAAACTCTCTACAGTACACTGCCCTGCTGGTCTTATGACATAACTTGTGTTTTAATGTGAGTAATATTATCATTTGTTTGTGGGAATGTGAGGAGAAGCGTGATTTTCCTGCTTGAATTGTCCAGCTTTGTTAGGTTTTTGTTAGAACTTTGATTCAGGTTCAATCTCTATCAGACTCTGCAACCGTCTCTCTCTCTCTCTCTCTTTCTTCCGTGTGTTGAGCGCTTGGATATTGAGTCAATAATAGACACAAGGTTGTGTTAAATTCAGTCTGATTTTACTGCCGAAAGTCTAGAAGTATTTATACATAGAAACACAGATGTCATAGTAGTCAAGTCAAGTCAAGTAGTTGTCAAGGGAACAGATAAGCAGAAAAACACCTTGTTTGGACAAAATGAGACTATTGGTCTCCATATATGACATAATAATAGTCTCCTGCGTAAGGAGTACAACATAAGATAAATCAGGAATAGTATATAATGTTCTTTACAATAGCTTAACCTAAACAATCTTTGGTAATGTCACAAGGACATGTCACATGGAACACAGGAAAGGAGAAGAAGCAAAAACACCTTTAGATTTGAACAGACCATGACAGCAGGGTTAAAAGGTCATAGGACAGAAAAGGGACAAGATTTTCAATCTAACAGTTTTGTTAAGCAGAATATAGCTGCTGAATCAAGTTAAAAAAAATAACTTGAGCGAAACAGGCAGTTGAATTTTATTTAATCTTTAATTTGAATTTGTATGTTCAAAATTTGAAAAAAAAGGTTCAAATGTTGCAAATAAATATTTTAAATAAATATCTTTTGTATATAATATTTTTTAAAAATAAAACAAATTGAATAATCAAAGAGAGATTATTCAATGAACACCCTAAAAATAATCAACTCAAAAAAATAATTATAAAAAAAAATTAAAAATCAGTAGTTGCATTCTAAATAAGAATGATATACTACATGCACATACGCATACATCAGTTCATGAGTCTCACACCACCACTCTGGTCTCGCATGAAATCAGAGCTAATCTTACAGTTCAACAGTTCATTATTATGGCCTCTGGTGAAAAAAATGTGTTCACTGCATGGAAATGTCCCATCATTTTTGTTAGGTAAAATTCTTAGTCTACATTTTTATATCAGCAATTTTCTAGCCACTAACTTTAATTTTGTTTTGATTGTGTCGTGTTTCCCAAGTTAGCATATCAATTAACCGAATCCAGCACACCCCACCAGCTTTCGGAGACCATTTGTCTGTCCCATTGTCTTCTGTGTCTTTACTTTCACACCTTTACACTCACCCACATCCTGATATACATACATTAACATACACACACACCCAGACACACACACACACACACACACACACACACACAAATCCTAACATACACACTCTAATATAACATACACATATCCTGGCACACACACATTAACTTGACCCTATTATTAAAGTATGATTAGTTGTAATTGCACTATACAGTGCGGCCCAAATGAGGATGGGTTCCCTTTTGAGTCTGGTTCTTCTCAAAGTTTCCTCCTTTTGTTATCTCAGGAAGTTTTTCCATGCCGCCGTCGCCAGAGGCTTGCTCATTGGGGATTGGGGATGAGATTTATATAGATACATTTATGTATTCATAAGTTTCTGTTGTTAAAGCACTATACAAATAAAATTGAATTGAATAGCACTCACACACCCCAGGAAGGACATTCACACCTTTCACATCCAGCAAACAATTGCCTTCCTGTACCCCCACACCTACACACACACCCACACACGCCCCCTCACACACACAGACGCACAAACACATACGTACACACCAAGGCTACTATATATAAACTTGTCTGTCACAATAATCTTTGGATTTGAGCATACACCTACATGCTGTGTCTGTGTCTGTTTGATCCCCGGAGCCGAAACGCGGGAGAAACTTTCACCCACGGATGTCAGATCGAACCTGAGATAACGGAATTGTCGCAGATACTAAGGTTCAAGGTTTGTTCTAACAATTTTGTCTTTAAATCAGAAAAGGGGAGCAACATCACAGTACAGTTCAAGTTCTGCCTTCCAGCTGTGAAAATGTTGTCATCATCCACATATTTGGTGTAGTATAGTTGAATTGTGAAATAAGGAAGTCTCAAGAGAACTGGGAATGAGAGGAAAAGAAAGGGGTTCAGTAACAGACATGTAAGATGTGAACGCTGTTATTGAAAGAGATATATATCTGGGTCATAAACGTGTGTTTATTGGAGTTACTACACAACATAAATTGGGGATGAGGATGAACTGAGTATAAGAAAGGAAAGATAACTCGGCACTGCCAATTTGTACATTATATTGGAGACATGGCTATGATTCATGCACAGCTGACGCCGCCTGGACCACTGAATCTCAACGCAATGGACTTATCCAGAATACAAGCTCTGGATGGAATCTTATGAATTCTTTGAGATTGTGAGGGGGTTAAAAGACACGGATGACACAGTGAAACGAGCAACACTGCTGCATTGCATTGGACAGCCAGTGCAAAGAATTTCCGTGAATCTCCCAGGTGCTCATGCACAAACAGTGACTGCGTTAAACACATTTTATTCCACGAAAAAGTGTGGTGATGGAAAGACATAAATCTAGATAAAGAGCTCAGACTACAGAAGAAACTGTCGATGCATATTTTAATGCACTTCGTGAACGAGCAAAATCTTGTGAATTTGGAGTGTTCGAGTCAGACATGTTGAGAGATCAACTTGTGGAAAAATGCATGGATAAACATTTGCGTACCAAACTTTTACAAGAAGAAGGATTAACACTGGACAGAGCTATGACTTTAGCATTAATATTTGAAGCAGAGCAAGTTGAATCTAAAATGCTTTCAGAAGCATTGAAAATGACCAAAACCAAGGACACTGTAAAAAAACATTCACAAAATTCCAGGGGTTATTGATTGGACTGAAGTTTCACGTGGTAAGCGGCATACCAGCTGTCCATGAGGGTTTAAACATTGTAAGGTTTATAACTCGGATTGAAATGGACGTTACGATTCGCACCGCCACCCTTGAGGACTGTAAAGACATCAGGCGCATGATTTTAGTAAGTGAGCGGCTCTTATTTTTCCCTAAATTCAGCATGTTTAATGTTTAAGCAGTAGGACAGATTTATGCTTTCTAAAGGAAATACATTTGAATTATAACAATTAGGTTAATTCACAGTCGGATCTGTTGATGAGCAACTGTTCCTGTTCATACATTACTTAATGGAGTGCTCTTACACTGACTATGCATCTGCTCAGATTCTTTGAAGCACATTATGTTTGTCATTAAACACTAATGTTTCTTACCATGGGTTTTACCGGGTTATCCAATTTCTTCTAACTGAAACATGTAGATTATTATTATTTGTTATCTGTAATTCAGAGGACACCAATGCTGTTTCTGGAGATCCATATTCAACCATATTCATTCCCACCTAACCATCTAATCATTGGCTCAAGTCTTAAATCAATGATTGGGCATGATTTATGGTTGGAGCTTAAGTCTTCAAGGAACAGGTTCCTAGATCTTTAGGAACAGGGTTGGTGACAACTGCTTTAATGAAAATCTAATTTTTGGTAGTGAAGAATTACATATGATTGCATTTACTGTAATATGTAAAAATATTTGACTTTTTCAATGAGGTAGGTATGATATGTTGCACCATTTGAGTGCCTGTAAATGACGATGCACAACCACTGTGCTGTATTAGATAGTTGGAACATTCCTCTCACCACAAGATTGTCATAACCAGAGAAAGCATTAAACAGCTCTAAGGAAATTAATACAGGTAAAGTGGGACACTTAAGTTTTGTCATCTTTATGTTTAATGGTAGAAAATGGAATCCAAAACCTTCATAAAAGACCCAGTGAGGAAAGGAAAAACTGTACAGGGTAGTTTATCCCCAGGACTGGAGTCAAGAAACCAAATAATGTTTGCTTATTGGTGCAGAGAGATGCGTATGTAATAGTGAGCCTTTTTTTTATCAGATTTTTTTTGTATCTTATACAGGAACTTGCAGAGTATCAAGAAAATACAGATCAGCTCATGATTACACAAAAAGGTATGTTACATGTAAAAAATGTAAAAAACAAAACAAAAACATTTTTAAACTGTCATGGTATAGTACAAATGTAGATATAACTGAAGGTGATACTGGTAATCTTTTTATATGTTCATGCATGTGATTGATCAAATTCTCTTTATTCCTCACTGTAGACCTAGAGCAGGATGGGTTCTCTAAAAAACCATTTTTCCATGTGATGATAGCTGAGGTTCCAGAACAACACAAGACCAAAACTGGTGAGAATGTGTTCAAAAGTGCTGTCCAGTTTTTGACACAGGCTCTGACGGTGTTAGCAGAGACACAGTACATAGTTAAATCTGATTTCATCTTTATTTTTGTTAGAGCTAACGTGAGCTTCGATTCAGGTTCAAGCTCTTTCTGACTCTCTGCAACCATCTCTCTCTCTTCCTCTGTGTGACAAGCACTTGGAGACACAAGGTCATGTTAAACTCAGTCTGATTTAATAAAGAAAGTCTACAAGTATTTATACACAGAACCACATTATGTCATAGTATTCTCAAGGGAACAGATAAGTAGAAAAATGCATTTGAAATTGATCTGTAAATACTGAAAGGGAAACTGTGGAGGAACCAATGCATCATGTTTAGCCATCTGTGGTGTGGAATTAGACCTAGGACAGATAAGATATGAGTCCAGCAAGAGTCTTACTGTCTTGCGCACGTCAGATATGCAAAAATTCTTATCAATATTTTGCCTTACCCCTGTTTGTGAGACATGTGCAATACCATGAAAGTGTCTCACAAGAAACAGTATAACTAATTTAGGTAGAGCTAAACGGCCTTGTGAGTGCTGAATGAGGTAATCTGAACCTGGAGAAGTTCTGCGTCTCCCAGAATGAAAGATCAGCATCTGTTGCTTGAGACTGCAAGAACTTCACATCAATATCACTAGGGACAGAGACATGAGAGAACAATGAGAAACACAGTGAATTTCTGGGAAAAGGACAAGGTGACCCTGTCCTCTCTGCACATTTGGCAACCTCAAGCCAATGTGTTCCCTTTGACCTGATCAGAGTGTTCCGTATCATGAGCTTTGACCTTCAGTATAGCCAAACATTTAGGAAGAGTACAAGCTTGCAATAAATCAAGCTTTGCAAAAGAAAAACAAATTAGAGTTAGAAATTGGCTTACTATCAGCAGAGCGGAAACCATGGGAATGCCAAATCGCCCCAAAATCATGTGCTACGCCAAAAGCATATCTAGAATCAGTGTATACAGTTACAACTTGATCAGCGAAAAGAGTGCATGCGCATGTAAGAGCAACTAATCTGCTGCTTGTGGTGACTTATATGGTAATGAAAATGCTTCCCAGACAGTATCAGAAGGTCACTGCGATTTACCCAATTTTTCGGATTATCTCCTACATTTGGTTTAGGTAAAGAAGACCTTGCACCGCCCGTGATTGTACGTACAAGTTACAGTTTCACACATCAGAAGGAGAGAGAGATCTGGTTACTTCAGGAGTTTACTATTATAAACACTCACGTGTCTTCAGAGTGCTATAACCAGTGTTTACCCTTAAGTGTTCAGGAAAAAACGCTGCAAATTCGCACACACTTAAATACACAATAAACAGAGATACAGGCCACCAGTGAGAGACCTTAAAGAAATAAACAGGGAAAATTCCCATCACTCACCCAATATTCTGTATCGGAACGAGCCCCCAAACTGTTAAAGCTAACGTGAGCTTCGATTCAGGTTCAATCTCTTTCAGACTCTCTGCAACTGTCTCACTCTCTCTCCTTCTCTGTGTGACAAGTGCTTGGAGAACGAGCAAACAGACACAAGGTCAAGTTAAACTCAGTCTGATTTAATGAAGAAAGTCTACAAGTATTTATACACCGAAACACATTGTCATAATATTCTCAAGGGAACAGATAAGTAGAAAAATGCCTTTGTTTAGCCGAAAGGAGACTTGTAGTCTCTACATAGTGAAGGTCTCTTACGTGAGAAGTGCGACATAAGATAAAGAACATCCATGATCATGTCATAAGGACCTAAATTGTCTGGAGAGCAAAGGACAGAGAGGAAAAAGGAAAGGACAGAGAAGGGACAAGATTTTCAATCTATCAATTTTGTAGATCTTTCTTTCTTTCTTTCTTTCTTTCTTTACTAACATACTTATTTCACAGGAAAAATACCAGTAGACTTTGCCACATGGAGGGTAAAATATACAGTATTATGTACATAGGGCTTCTAGTTTTTGCCTCGGGGGGCTTCTTAATTAAGCACTCTTAGGGAAAAAAGATTCTTCGAGCCTTATTTAGATGGTTACTGGTTCCAGCTTTCTAAAAGTGATTTACTACACAATGTTTCTGAAGAAAAATTCTTTGTTGTAGCTTTCATATAGAACCTTTATGGAGTCACTTAGAGGAACAAACCAAAGAGTCATTTGGGGTAATAGACTGTACCTTTTTTTATGATAATGGACCCAAGCATCATCTGTAACTAGATATATTAGAGTATTATTTTTTTTGTTTATTTTATGAGAAAGAGGTAAAAATATCCATTTTTAAAATGTATATGTGTATGTCTGTTTCAGGTAATACAAAAATAGGTTTTTCCATGTACTTTTACATTTATAGCTGGAAAGGCCGAACTGTATACATGGAGGACTTGTATGTGATGCCAGAGTTTAGAAGTAAGTGTGGTACATTTGTTGCTGCTTTGAATTAATAAAATATTTCACACCCTCTTAAAACCGCAGTGCAGAACTTTCTCAACCTAATGTTTCCACTCTTGTTAAAATTTTTTTTACTGTAGCCCCTTAAAGGGTACTTCACCTCCGAGAGAACTTTTGTCATTTGTTTCTGTAGCCCTACAACCAAAAGTTGTACAAACGACACCTGATATGCCATTTTTTTTCTAAGAGTATATTACAGCATTTGCAGCGTGTTGTCAGTTTTTACAGGCAATAATTCTGATCTATTGAGAAGAGAACAAAAAAAAGTTATTTACTTGAAATACACTTATAATGGAATCTTTTTTGATGAGCAGCCCAAATGAATTACTCACAGATTGTAATCTGGACTAGTTATAATTTCTACTAATTTCATGTTCATGATTGCATCTCATCCAGGAAAGGGCATTAATGAGCATTAATGAGCAAAGTTGCACAGGTGAGGGATGTTTTTCTGTTTCTCAGACATCATGCACAATGTTTGATGCATAATGGAAGAAAATAAATTTTTGTGTATTCAATAATAAAGCGCATAATTGTCATATTAATTTTGTGTTATTGTTGTTTCTGGGTCATGACTAACAGCTTGGACGGGCCGCTGGCTGCAATCAGCTCAGGTTTACTGTACTGAACCAGAACAAGACAGCGCTCGAGTTCTACCAGAACCAGGGTTCTGTGGACTTGACCTCTGACATGGGTTACCATTACATGTGCTATCATGGGGATGCCTTTCAAAAAATGGCTGATGGTGATCCCTAAATTTCAGGTTCATTTCAGATTCATTCCTTCCATCCCTGAGTAAAATCCACTTCAAATGAGATGACAGTTATTGGTTCAGCATTGATTGAAACAAAATTATAATGTGAAATTTTACTTTGTGGGTTATGTGTGAGTCCAGTTTAATTATGAAGTATCTGTTATTCAGGTGATGTTAAAAACTGTTTTATTCTATTGAACATGAATATTGGTACATTTAATAATGCTGATTGTGAAATTTGGGTTCTTTTTTAAAGGAGATTATCACAAAAAAATTATATCCAAAGTCATATATGTGTGGTAGCCTGGGAAAACCTAGCAAATGTGGCTGTGATTACATTCTGGAAAACAGACAAAGAATTTAATAAAACCAGCTTTCAAAAAGAATCAAGTTGTTGGATGACTGTTATTATTAAGTAAATAATAAACTATTATTAATAATGATGATTGAATATTATTAATTTAATTTAATAATATTAAATTAAATATTATTATTAAATTCTCTATATTAAAATATTCACAAAACCAGAAAATTACAAAACAGTACTACAGTGTGTGACAATCATGCAATAGGGATTTGTCTGCAAAATTACAAAAATAAATGAACAATATAGGTACATCATCAAAAGAATTTGAAGTGCTTTAGTGTTTTAGAGGAGGCTTAGTGAAATTTGAATTGATGCCTTATCCATGTACAGTTGTATTTTTGTTGAGTGGGGCACTTAATAATACAGTTTAAAACATTTTTTACTGTTTTGAGAATCTGCTGTCATAATACCTGAATCTGGCTTGAAAGCTCCACTGACAAGGGCAAGAAATGAATGCTAATTTAAGTTGCTAATGGCAAAATGAATCCTGAATGTGGTGGATCGACATACAGGAGACATGCAGAGGAATAAATGAATAAAGGTGGCAATGTACATAAGTTTAAAAAATGCTGCCACCTTGTGGTTAATAGAAAAATTGTGTGAAACGACTAATACTGCTGCTATAAACTTTAACGAATATAAATAGATAGTAGGCTTATCATTTTTTTCTTTACCAGTTAGAAGTGGCAAAGAAATTTTAACAACTTTAATATACACACATGCACACATCATATATCATATTATGGTTGTATATACAGGGTAGTAACAAACAGGAAAATAAACAACATTAAGGAAAACAAACATCAAGTGACTTGTTACCTCCACGAGCTTTCAGAACAACTTTAACATGTCTTGGCACAGACAATACACGTCTCTGGAATTCCTTGGAAAATCTACTGACTGTCAGGGTTAGCACAAAGAGTGATCTATCATTTCTCATGTTCATCGCTAAACACATTATAAAGGTAAACACAAATAATAAAACAGACACAAATTACACTGCACAACAAAGTTTTTGCTTCTTGAACATTGTTGGGTGTTTCTCATAGATTTTTGGGTGCTGATCACGAATATCACATCCAAACGTACCCATCACGTACCGTCTCAGAGAAATCTTCAGTTTTGTCATGATTTTTTCTTATATTTGTTTCCAAACATTTTCGCTCCCATAAGTGACTTATCAACAACAGTTTGTGCAGCCTGGGCATGTCGAGGCATGGAATCAGGCCAGGTTGGAAGCTGTTCTGTGGTAGTTGACATCCTGGGCATGTTGTTATACTGTTGTTTCATCTGTGAATGGGACAGCCGTGCCAAAGAGTCACACTATTCTCGACAGAATTGGCCACTCCGTAAAAA
>JAQQZU010049598.1:0-20401 GCA_030068025.1 Parauchenoglanis punctatus | reverse complement strand
AACAGCCACACACGCTCGCATTCACACCTATGGGCAATTTAGAGTAGCCAGTTGACCTAATCTGCATGTCTGTGGACGGAAACCGGAGCACCCGGAGGAAACCCACGCATGAGAACACGCAAACGCCGCACAGAAAGGCGGAAAGGGTGACCCGGGAATCGAACCCAGGACCTTCTTGCTGTGAGGCGACAGTGCTAACCACCGTACCACCGCGCCGCCCACCATCATCAGTATCCATTTTATCCTGAAACATCTAACCATTTTTGTGTTGATTTGGACATATCTTTAGGATCATTGTCCTGCTGTAAAATCCAATGACGACCCAGTTTTAGTTTCCTGGCAGAGGCAGCCAGATTTTGATTTAAAATATCTTGGTATTTCATGGAGTCCATGACGCCATGTACCCTAACAAGGTTTACAGGGCCTTTGGAGGAAAAACATCTCCCAGCATCACTGAACTTCCACCATGTATTACAGTTGGTATAAAGACTCTTTTCATTATAACCATCCTTTTTTTAAGCCAAACTCACCTTGAGGGTTTATGGCCAAAAAGATCCTTTTTTGTTTCATCATTCCATAAAACACAGTTCCAGTCAGAGTTGTAGTAACGATTTGCAACTCCAGTTGCTTACATTTTCGATTTTACTTTTTCTTGTAACTCACCAGCAGTGATCCTAGGGGGTAAGGATCCTTTTTTTTTGCCTCTTTTGCCATCTTCTTCACTGAACGTGTGGGCAAAGTAAACTTGGATCCTCTTCCAGGCAGGTGCAACAGATCAAATTGACGTTCACTTTTTTATTATTTCCCTAACAGTAGAAATGGGCATTTTCAGCTGAGTAGCTATTTTTATAACCATTCCCTGACTTATGAAGGTCAGCACACTTCTCCCTCATTTGGTTCGTGTGTTCTTTTATCTTTCCCATGTTGATGCATGACTAATGTGGCCTCTGTGCCGTCTCATATTTGTACCCAGTTAAGCAGAAAGTCATGGATTACAGCCTGAAAGTTCCTACACACTCCAGTCAACTCAAAATGTACAATTTAAAAGGGAAACATGCTTCGGTTACATTGCGTTCACAATCATTTCCATGGGTGCCAATAATTGTGGTGTGTGTTTTGGTTGACAATACGTATTTCTTAATGAGGGATTTGTTTTTTCTCTGAATAAACTGATGTCAATTAAAGGTTGGATTTTCTTATTTTTTTTGTCTGAGATGAAGCTACTTCACCAAAAAGTGGATTTCTTTCCTAACCCTTTTTACTTATCTTTACAAGGGGTGCCAATAATTGTTCAGGGCACTGTATGTTGCCTAATTATCTGGTTTAATATTATATGATATTATATTACAGAACTCAATGCTACTACTATTACAACAGAATTAAAACATCTATGATTCATAAGAAACAGCAATCTGTCATTTTTAATCAGTATTACAGGCAGTATTATGTCTAATCGCATGCATGCTCCTTTTAGATAAAATGCTAACATTAAATTGAGCTTATGATCTGTTGTTCATTTACTGTTACCACTATTTGCTATAAATCAAAATCAAGTCATGTTTTGTTTCACAGCTCAAGTATTCTAACAAAGAAATTAGACTGTATACATAAAAGCTGTGTTGTTGTTGTTTCATTGATTTGTTGTCTCAAAATCAAAATCTTTTGACATTTTTTAAGAGTGTTGGCACAGTGTTCTAAAAAGTGAGGCTATTCTATGCTTCACAATATCTGGTTTACCGTCATATAATGGAAGACTATGCAGGTGTTATCACCCATCTGAGTGCCCTTCATTTACACCACATTTGGTCCTTTGTTAGAGCTTGTCCTTGTAATCCTTGCACCTGAGGCAATTATGATTTTTAGTCCACAGATTGCTTACTTTTTGAGTTTGTTGTGATTGCCTTGAGATCCAGATGTTTAAACGCTTTGTGTCCACCTGGCTCTTTTTTTAAACATCAGCCATTTTTAAACAGATGATGACAATTCACTGATGGGTTGATAATAGGGGAAAAAAGGAAAGATGTTTTGGCAAATAAGCAGAATTGTGGCTTTGAAAACGTTCAATAAATTTCATACACAGTTGTGGTAAGAAGAGAAGTGATAAGGGCATGAATGTCATGGCAATATTGGGCTTTAAATGATTTCTTTGAACTGTTCTTTTTCTGGAGAGGAATGACTGTTCAACGTACATCTTTATTAGGAAAAAAACAAAACAAGAATTTGGTTTTAATTTATTTAGGGTTTCCTGAAATCAATACAGGGCCAAAATTGTACTAAAGGACTAAAGCGCTGCTGCATCAGTCACTTTAGGTAGAGAAGAAGCAGGGGCTAAATCCCTAAATCAGCATAGGAAACCATTAACCAAAGTGCCAATAGACCAACATGATGAAAACTAAAAAAGTCAGAAAAAATTCAGAGTAGCCAGTTGACCTAATCTGCATGCCTTTGGACTGTTGGAGGAAACCGGAGCACCCGGAGGAAACCCACGCATGCACGGCGACAGTGCTAACCTCCACACCACCGTGCCGCCCAGTAGTGGATATAATACATTAAATAAGATAACCAGAGGTTCAGATTTTGCTGTAAAATAATGCTAAATAATTAATAATTCACATTTACAATAACATATGATTAAATCCGTGGTCTTCTTTTCATACTTCTTTTCATGAACAGATTTATTATGACCATATCTTTTTGTATAAAAGCCTAGATGAGACTGGAAAGATTGCAAACAATTAATAAATAGTGCTCTCTGAGGACCAATTCCAGTCCAAAGAAAATAAACCTCATCTCTCACTCACTCCACTTACTTGGCAAAGTCCCAATGCAGAGTTATAATTCATTTGTGTATATAAATCTAAAGTACCAATTAAAATTGTGCCTAGACATTTGATGTTCCTTTAGTGCAATGACTGCAAAGAGTGAAATAACTGCTGGTGTCATTTCATGCATTTATTGTTGTTATAATAATAACTGCATTGACATTGATTAATATGACAGAGAGAACAAATGTATCCTAATAATAATATCCAAATAATTCTTTTTTTGCATAGATATTTTACACGTGTTTATGCTTATATTCATCTTGGGCTGATTTCATCCTGCACTTGCGTGGCAGGGGCTGTGATAGTTCCTGTATTCTAGGGGATGCAGTAGCAGCACGAGCAGATGAGCTCACTTTATAGGGGTCATATCCCTCAAAAAGAGGTTTGCGGGCCTTTGGTCTGGCCAGTACCTGCAGCCTCTCACTGGCTACAGCTTCCAGGGTGAACTGTGGCACGTGTGATGAGACAGGTCGGTCTGGACGATAAAGAGGATGCTCCATTTTAGGCACTAGCAGAAAATAAGAGACAAAAAATGAGAGAGAAATTGTGAAGTTGTTAATGGGAAATTTGGGAATTTGTCTCATCATTGGGGCCGAGCGGGGTAAGTTGTCATGTGGGTCCGACCTTAAAAGTTACGACTTCATGTTTTGAGGTCAACTTCCTTTTCACATGTGGTCAGAGTTACTCTAATCTAAGGTGAGCACAATGTATGACTTTTGAAAGTAATGGCAGTTTACATCTTATATAATAAAAGGTTTTTAGGTATGAATGCTCTATTTTTCTTACAGTGAGTAGAGAAAAGAATAAAGTGATGCTTTAGTTGCAGTCCTACGTTAAATTAGCCTTGAGATATAATCACATGCCAGTTTAGGGTAAGTTGTAACAAAGGCTTTGGGGTAAGTTATCATATGTGTATCATATATCTGACAACCTGAATTGGTATATAAATTGACACATGAAACTTGCTCAAAAGTCATTGGTCATGTTGATTTTCAATGATTTTTCCCGATTGAAAAATCATATCCAGTGATATAGTTATTGGGTTTCTGATTATAGTATTAAATGCTATTGTAAATTACAATTATATATTTACATATCATATAAAGTATATTATTATCTGATATACAGTATATTTACTAATTATGTACATGTGCACATGCAGGTTTCTAGATTCATGCCACCCCTTCCTTAGAGATCTTGAAATATCCAGTGTGACATCTTTCCCACTGATGAGGCAAATTGCCACAAGTATACCTCCTCTAATTAGCTGTCTGTAACCGCTTAATAAAATGAACTGCACGATAAAAGATATGAAGATGTATGACCCTTCATGTCAAGTCATGTATTAAGTCACACAGGTTAGTTTTGCGCTATGGCCAATAAGGTGAAGTAGGTGAAATTGTCCAAGTCTTCAATTTTGGCAAAAATCGTTTGATAAATATTTTATCTTCCTGATCTTCCAACAGAACTGAAATTTTAAAGCCCTTTAGTGAACACTATCCATTATGGTTGCTCTAGTTTTGACAGAAAGCGTGCATTTTTTCGCTATAAATCCACGCTGCTGCTGAGGTTATTTTTAGGAGCAGCAGATAATCCAGGAGTCAAAATGAGGCTGAGGATTCCTTCTTTTGTATTACATCATGAAATCCTCATTTAAATATACTAATAATAAGAATTCATCTGTGACCCTCCTCAAACTCGCACTGTTGCTATGTTAACATATGGACATGATACAGTAATAAACATGGTATCAACATGGAGCTTACTGAAGCAGGAATCTGAAAATACGCATAACTCAAATCACCCAAAATGCGACTTGTTACCTGATTTGATGTGATGGGTCACATATAATAAAAAGAAAATGTGCCTGAAGCATTATGCTTTCATTTGGGATGACACTTATTTCAGTGTAATGTTTCATGCTCAAGAACAGTAAGAAAACGTGAAAAGTGTGACAGCATGCCCTGCTCTTCCTTTACTTTACAGGGAGATCTTCTATCAGTGAGCGACACTTGAAAACACATGAAATCATGGTTTGTAATATTTTCGTTCAGATGTTAAAGAACATACTTTGATATTCTCTCTGCTGCAGAACGTATGCGGAATCAACAAACATTGTTGTCAAGTAGATAAACCTGTCTGAGCAGTTTAAGTTTAATAAAGTGACAGAGCTTGCATAAAATAGCATGATCAGGCATTATATGATGTAACTCACTGGCCAGGAGGTGTATATGAGAAGAAGGCTTGGCTTGTGTAGGAAGTGTCACATAGCTATTAGTGCTGCTGAGTGATGGAGTCATTGCCATTCTTGTCTTTTTTGGATGAGCCAGCTGGCAGATCCGAGGACTCGCTTTAGCCTTAGTTCTCACCCCCATAACAAACTGAGAGAGAGAGAGAGAGAGAGAGAGAGAGACAGAGACAGAAACAGAGATAGACAGTTCACCACTGGAGTACACTTTCTTCTCCTGTGATATTTTTACTGTCACAAGATTTCAATAAAAAGACACAAGATTTAAGTAAAAAAAAAAAAAATCACAGATGGACTCTGTTTTATAATATTCTGTTAATCAAACATCATTCAAGAATAAGCAACATAGGCAGTCATGGCAAATATTTGATTTAAGCATTCACAGAAGAGAGCAGATTGAAATCCTTGGTTGGTTTTAAAGTACGACAACAAAGCAGAAGAAAGGAAGACAAGGACGTAGGAAGAAGAGGAATCAGTATTTGCTGGTGCTGAATAACAAGTTTGAGAACCCACATTTTGACAAATTGAGGATCATACATATTATTTAGCACAAAAAAAGCAAGGGAGTGTGAATGTAAGTACTTGGATATACGCTACGGGCACCACACAAAATGTGAAAAACGCTGCAGGAGATAAACAAAAGTATTGCTGAAATTAGTCTAGTAATGATGAAGTCAACATGATCTGTTAAATTAAACACATGTGAGTGATGTTCAGATTTTACAATACTATTTTTCTAAAATGTTTCATTTCTACTCCATTTCTCCCTCATACACACACGTTGTTTTGCTCCTCAGGATTTAATAGACATCAACCAGCAGCACCTAAACATGATGGGCACACATCTCTGAACACGCTGTGCCAGCTCACACTCGCACACGGCCTTCACAGCAAACTGAGCAGAACCGGGGGAGGAGGCTGCACCATCACACTCCTCACACCGAATCAGGAACTGGAATACATATATAATATATACCTCCTGATCAATTTTACACTCTGTATTAATATTAACTACTACTTCACGTTGTTTTACCACAGACAGATGGGTCGGTGGTGCTACTGGGTCGGTAAGACCTACTGAACACACTCTACAGAGGATCACTGCAGCTATAACAGGACTACTGTATACGGTACCTGTGATTACAGCAGTGATGAAGAACAGAACGGATACATTTCAGCACTGTAGATAAAATACAGCAATGACATCATCCTCCAGTTTTAGCTTGTTAGCTTTGTTTGGGGAAAAATATTATAGCTAGTGGAAGGACTAATACAGTGTGGGATCGCTTACTTATTTATCAATTTTATATTTCAACATAAATCTGATCTTTGGATTATCCTGACTGAATGCAGTTTATTATTATTATTATTATTATTATTATTATTACAGGAACAATAACTCAAGAAGCACTTTTCCAACTCCTTCCCTCTGGTAAGCGCTACAGAGCACTGTACGCCAAAGCAACCAGACACATACTTGTGCAATAAACCAGTCAACAACAATCAACAACAACCAGTCAAAAACAACTTTGTGTATATAAAGTAACTGGTTACCCATCCCATATTTATCCTATATCCTATAGTTATTCCAGCATCTTGCACTCTGCACAATTGCACTATTGTCTTTTTGCACATTTCCTACATATATGTAGATATGTATATTTCTTTCGTAGAAATGTATATTTCTTTCTTGTACATGCAGTAATGTTTCTTTGTAATAACCGCACACCGAGAGCAAGGTAAAACCGGAGTCCAATTCCTTTTATGTGTACATATATTTGGCCAATGAAGCTGATATTAATAATAATAATAATAATAATAATAATAATAATAATTATTGATATGTTCTTGCGTTTCTCTTTTTGTCTTCAGTTCATTTTTCGAGGCCACACTGCTCCTAGAGATTAAAGGCTAGAACCAAAGTTGGTAATATCATTAGGTTGTTTGACTTTAAATATAGCATCACTTTTACTCTGCTCCTCTTTCTTTCTTTCTTTCTTTCTTTCTTTCTATCTGTCTATCTATAAGCCTGGAATGGGGCAGATTTTTGTTTGTAAAGGACAATGTTCCTTAACACTGAGGATTGGGTTTTCCAGCAGGACCATGCTCCATGCCACACAGCCGGGTCAATCAAGGTGCGGAAGGAGGACCACAAGATCAAGACCCTGTCATGCTCAGCCTGATCTCCAGACCTGAACCCCATGAAAACCTCTGGAATGTGATCAAGAGGAAGGTGGAAGGTCACGAGCCATCAAGCAAAGCTGAACACACACACACAGACACACACACACACACACACACACACACATACATATATATATGAAGAAATGAGGGGTGGCTCAAGACTTTTGCACAGTACTATATGTACATATTGAATTTAGATTTTTTTTTTGCTTTGCAAACACTAGTATTCCCTTCAGAAAATGCAAATCTGGTTACAAGGTTGTGCCATAAGCCTATGGTTTTGCCCATTTCTTTTTGTTATTTTTTTTTTTTTTTGCTTTTTTTTTTTTTTTTTTTTTTATAATTGTGCTTTAATACAATTGAAATATTGTTTATTGAAAGTTAGAGGAATTATTTAAAAAAATCAGTCTGTAACTAAGTATAAAAGGTAGTGTTTAGTGTTAAATATTTAGGCTTTTTACAGTAGCATGTAGTGTATTTAGCACATGTATTTATTTAATGAATATTAAATGAATAGTAATCAACTTGATGCCTGTTAGTGCTAAAATATGATGTATTTGTATTCATGTAAATATGTATATATGTATATATTAAGTTTGTAAGAGTAATGAGATTACAGTCCAGAATATGTGTTTACTATTTATATTGCCGATAACGATAACAATGTTTAATGGTTTATTAATGATGCATTGCATATTTTAATTATTTATAGTTTAGATTTCAGAAAATGTATTTTGTTTTTAAATAATCAATATATTAATTGATGAATAATTCTTATATGACAAATAAATTATTATATTTTGCTTTTAAATAAGGTTATTTTGCATTTAGTCAATAAATTATTATTGATAAATACATTATCATAAGAATTACTTATTATATTTTGCTTTTAAATAATCAATACATTATTATTGATAAATGATCACAATATGATAAATAAATTATATTTTGCTTTTAAGTAATCAGAAAATTGTTATTGATAATTATTGTATGATAAATAAATTATTATATTTTGCTTTTAAATAGGGTTATTTGGCTTTTAAATAATAAATTAATTATTATTGATAAATAATTATTATGATAAATTCTTATATTTTGCTTTTAAATAAGGTTATTTAGCTTATAAATAATCAATAAATGATTATTGATAAATAATTATGATATAATAAATAAAGTATATTTTGCTTTTAAATAATCATTAAATTATTACATGATAAATAAATAATATTTTGCTTTTAAATAGAGTTATTTGGCCTTTAAATAATCAATAAATTATTATTGACAAATAATATATGATAAATAAATTATTATATTTTGCTTTTAATTAGGGTTATTTTATTTTAAATAATCAATATATTATTACTGATAAATAATTATTATATAATAAATTAATTATTATATTTTGCTTTTAAATAGGGTTTTTTGGATTTTAAATAATCAATAAATTATTATTGACAAATAATATATGATAAATAAATTACTATATTTTGCTTTTAAATAGGGTTATTTGCCTTTTAAGTAATCAATAAATGATTATTGATAAGTAATTATTATATGATAAATAAATTATTATTTGTTCAACACTCATGTCTTACATGTCTCTTTCTTATAACACACTATATGCATTTCTTATTGGTTTCACATAATTACAGTGTAGAAATACTCCTTCAGTTAAAACCTTGGTGTTCAGAAGTAATGGCATTTTTCCTCTCACAAGCAAATACATTCTTTCATTCTCACACGTAATTTCAGATAGTTTAAAGGTGTGTGAATGGTGCACCCAACAAAAACAATGCAGTGATATGATCCACTGGTTATTTGTTAAAAACAAATACAAGGTTCGTTCATTATAACTCCAATAAAGCAACCTTTGTTAATGTAAATCTAATATTTTTGGTATGAAAAATACATCCTTTATTCCCACTAGTAAAGGTTCAAGATCCAAAAAACAATAGTCAGCAGATGTAATTTAAAATTTTGAAGAAAAATATTCTAAACAAAAATCTTTAAAAAGAGCTGCAGGAGTCTCATGTGATTTTCCCTGGAAACAGAAGACGAAACAGATGGATTGAGGTGCAGCTCCTGCTCAGTTGGAATGAAAACCTCATTCACACCTAGGGGCAATTTAGGCACCAATACACCTACAAACATGTTTTCGGGAGATGAGAGGAAACCAGAGAACCGAGAGAACCATGTGAAACACTACACAGGCTCAGGATTAAACCAGGGATGCTGGAGCTGGACTGGAAACCGGCTCAGTTGCACCACTGTTTTATCTGGCTGTGTCGAAAATAAAAATTACTCTGATGATTCAACGTACTTGGCCTTCATCAGGGCAGAGAACAAAAACAACAGAAGACAAAAGGCATTATCTTGCAATCTCTGTTGGCCCACCTGGAGCTACACTGGGCATCCTGTTGGATTTTTCATTCATGCAAATATGAAGTCAGTGGTTGGAAAAGAGAGATGTGACTTGTGGGGTGAACACACTGGAATTTGTTTACACCAACATCCACAATGTATAATAGGCTTCATCATATGCCCTACGCGAACCACATCTGTTGTGCTAATATCTGCATACAGAACACTGTTCACATGTGAACCAAGTGCTAACCAGCCCTAAAAGGACCATCTCAGCGACTTAAGGTGGCTTAGTAGAAAGTGCATACATGATGGTACTGTCTTCAAGACCATCACTGCTGACAACCTCGAATATTTTCTTTAGATCAGATGAGACAATCTCCAGAAGAGAAAGAGGTAACCTCTCTTCAGCCATCATATAAGTGAATCATATCTAAAAAAAAATCTACGATTACATCCTGGACACCAGTGACACATGGCCCCTATATCACACACTTATTTGTCTCTCAAGCTGCAACATCCAGAGGCTTCTACTCACAAGAGTTAAAGTCTAATATAATTTGCATTGTTTTTTCAGCCTCTGAGCTTTATGGCTATTGATGAAGTTCATCCTGTGCTTCTTTCTGCTTGGTGTGTACTGTGTCATGCACTAGTAGGTGAAAAAAAAAGTAAAAATTAAAGCATAAAAGTGATCACTTGCAATGCAAATAAAGTAATTACTATCTAATACCCAAAAATGAATTGAATAAAAGGCAGATAAATATAGCGTTTTCCTTCATGTGATGGGGGTTTGAGCATGAAGGGCACTTAGCTTGCAAGATAAACAAAAATACCATTAATAACCTTTTGACAAGGCACACCTGTTAACTGAAAAGCATTCCAGGTGATTATGAAGCTGGTTAAGATCAGCAGTGTGCGAAGCTGTCATCAAGGTAAACGCTGGCTACTTTGAAGAATCTAAAATATGAAACAAATTTTGTTCTTTTAACCCTTTTTTGTTTACCGCATAATTCCTCATAATTTATGTGCTCCATACAAGTTATTTCATTCAGTATTGTTCTACAATGTAGAAAATAGTCAAAATAAAGAAAAACCTATGAATGAGTAGGTGTGTCCAAACTTTTGACTTTGTCTGTAAATGCTGTGCTGGTTTTGAGACTGTTATTATTCTAGATTTTGTGAGCGGTATACTGTGGCGATAGAACAAAAGGCACCGAAGGCAGCAGTTACAGTGAGTAAAAAGTGTTTTTATTTTGTATTCTGTGAGTGCGTGTGCAAAGTCTGTGTTGGTGGGGAGTAAATGTACGTGCAGGGGGAAAGTTCGCTCGTAGGTAGAGTGAGGTTGGGGTTGTGCTTCCGGGTCCAGAGAGGGGAAAGAATCCCACATCCCGTGTCGGTCCTCAAGTGCCGCCGTGGGCCAGGAATTGTCTGGGAATTCTCCTCCAGCCATGCCAGATTACACAGCCCTGCCTTGCTAGTTAGCGGTGTAAGGGCGGCATGTCTCCTCCGGGCTTCCCCGGTGAACTCCGATGGGTTGGAGTGCTTGCTCGGTCCTGGTGACGGGGCTGTGTGGCCACCGGCGTCACAGTGCCCCCCCCTAGCTTCGAGCCGTCGGCGTAGCGCCAGGGAAAGAGCGTCGGCGTTGGCATGCCTCGCCCCGGGCCGGTGCAACACCTGGAAAGAGAAGCCCTGTAGAGACAGGAACCACCGAGTTAGTTTACTGTTTTTGTCTTTCATCTGGTTTAGCCATTGGAGGGGTGCATGATTTGTGATAAGTATAAAATGTCGTTCTGTGAGGTAGTATTGCAACTCCTTGATGGCCCACTTGATGGCCAGGTCTTCCCTCTCAATCGCTGCATACCATCGCTTAGCGGGGTTCAGCTTCCGGTTGATGTACAATACTGGATACTCTTCCCCATCGAAATCTTGTGCTAGGATGGCTCCTAGTCCTGTCTCGGAGGTGTCCGTCTGGACCAGGAAAGGGCGGTCAAAATCTGGTTTCCGGAGAACAGGGGAGCTGGTGAGGGTGTGTTTCAGTTCCTCAAAGCTGTGTTCGGCGGTCGGGGTCCACCGCACGTTCTCTGACCCTACCTGGTCAAATCCGAGAGGGGGGCAGCTATAGAGGAGAAGTTCGGGACAAACCGCCGGTAATACCCTGCCAGCCCGAGGAAGGCACATACCTGTTTCTTCGTCAGGGGTCTCAGAAACCGTCGTACCACCTCCACTTTCTTTTCCTGGGGTTTTAGCAGACCCCGTCCGATGCAGTAGCCCAGGTACTGTGACTTCCGCCTCTATAGCCTGACGCCGGGCTTCCGGCACATGGTAGGGCTGCTGCCGAATGACGACTCCAGACTGGGTCCAGATGTGGTGCTGGGCCACGTGGGTCCGCCCGGGCTCTGTAGAGAAGACGTCCCAGTGTTGGGCTTCCAGCTCCTCTAGATCCTGCCGCTGGGCTGGGGAGAGATCTTCTCCCTTGTGGACGATTACAGCAGGACCTGGGGAGAGAGAGAGAGATGCCAGGAGTGCGGGAACAGGCTCTATCCAACGTTTCAATAAATTTATGTGGTATAACTGCATCTCAGCTCTCTTACCTGGCTGCCGGAGGTGGTAGTTGACTGGGCCTGTTCACTCGACCACAGTGTATGGGCCCTGCCAGCGTGCTAAGAACTTGCACGTGGTGCTGGGGATGAGGAGCAGCACCTTATCCCCCACCTGGAACTCATGTGACTGGGCTCGGATGTTATAGGTCCTTTTCTGCTCCTGCTGGTCCGCCACCAGGTGTTTTCCCGGACAATGGGACCCACCTTCCCGATCTGCTCCTGCATCCCACCAACATGCTCCACCATGGAGCGAAACGGAGAGGGCTGGGCTTCCCAAACCTCTTTGGCGGTGTCCAGCAGTCCCCGGGGCCGCCGACCGAACAGGAGCTCAAACGGGGTGAACCCCATCAAGGCCTGAGGTGTTTCTCAGACAGTGAATAGCACATATGGGAGGAGCAGGTCCCAGTTCCGGCCCTCGCCTTCAACGACCCGGCGGAGCATGCGCTTAAGGGTCTGATTGAATCGCTCCACCAGGCCATCAGTCTGCGGATGGTATACAGACGTGCGGAGATGGTGGACTTTCAGCAGCCGGCACAGGTCCCGCATGAGACGGGAGACGAACGGGGTGCCCTGGTCCGTAAGTATGTCCTTCGGGATCCCCACTCGGCTGAACAGTTGGACCAGCTCTCGGGCGATGTTTGGGGACATCGCTTTCCGGAAGGGCACAGCTTCTGGATACCTGGTGGCATAATCCACGATGACGAAAATGTACTTGTGGCCTCGGGCGGACTTAGGCAGCGGTCCTACGAGGTCCATTCGCACCCGCTCAAAGGGGACTCCGATGATTGGGAGGGGGATGAGTGGCACCGGTGCTGGTTTGTACGGGGAGGTTTTCTGGCAGGTCGGGCAGGCTCTACAAAAGCGCTCAAACTCCGCCACCATCCCTGGCTAATGGAACCGGTCGCGGACCTTCTCCAGCGTGCCCTTTGGTCGCAAATGGCCTCCCAACAGGTGGGCGTGGGCCAGGTGCATGATCGTCATCGTCTTGGACCTGGGGATGACGAGGGGGTCATACGGGTTTTGTCAGGGCGGTTTCCAGGACTGCCGTGGATCTCCGGCGGCAGGGTCAACGTCTCCGCCAGCGGGTCGGACTACGTATTCATTGTGGCGTCCTGCACTGGGGACGTTGCGTGTTCCACAATGGGGCAGAAGGCTTGGCAGGGTATCGGAGGCAGGTCCCGGAGTTGCGCCGGCAGAGTGTTGAAGTGCGGCGGCCTCGGCCGCTCTTGCGCCATATCCAGCGTGGAAACCGTGGCCTCCAGTGCCTCGACCAGATCTTTAGGATTGGTGGGTCACACCCAGCCGACCGCACGCTGTTCTTCCCCCGGAAGGCCCCGCAGGAAGCAGACGATGGTGCTCTGCCAGGCAACCTCATCAGCCAAGAGCACTTCCAGTTGTAGCCAGCGCCGTGCAATCTGGAGAAGCTCGTCTACCTGTACTCGTGGCTCGCGCTCTCGCCGATATGTCCAGCGGTAAAATGCGGCCGCGGCTCGGTTCATGGAGAGTCCGCAGCGTGTGAGGATATCCTCCTTCAGCCTCGTGTGCTGGGAGGCTTCTTCTGGCAGAAGCGTGGTACGTGCGCTGCGCCTCACCGGTGAGGAGTGGTGGAAGGAGCTGCGGTCATTCCTCGCGGGGCCATCCCTCCCGCTCCGCGGTTTTCTCAAATGCCTTTAAATATGCCTCCGGGTCGTCGTGCTAACGCCGTGGGCTAGCTCCAGGCTGGCCTCCAATAGCCGCTGGATCACTGGGCCGATCGCTACCTCCATCGGCTGGGGTTGTTCATCGTCTGCCCGCATTCTCCACCAGTGTGAGCGGTATACTGCGGCGATAGAACAAAAGGCACTGAAGGCAGCAGTTACAGTGAGTAAAAAGTGTTTTTATTTTGGATTCTGTCAGTGTGTGTGCAAAGTCTGTGTTGGTGGGGAGTGAATGTACGTGCACGGGGAAAATTCGCTCATGGGTAGAGTGAGGTTGGGGTAATGCTTCCAGGTCCAGCAGGGGAAAAGAATCCCACGTCCTGCGTCGGTCCTCGAGTGTGGAGGCGGCAGCAGGGAAAGGTAAATGTACTTCAAGCTCCGGGCTGACCTCCTGGGGTGAATCTGCTAGGGGAAATGGCAGAGAGAGAGAGAGAAACATTAGTGGCTTTCTCCCCCCCGAGCTGCACCGCCGCCCCCGTTTTATCCGCTGCCGCCGCGAGCTGGGAATTGGCTGGGAATTGACTGGGAATTGACTGGGAATTCTCCTCCAGCCGTTCCAGATTACACAGCCCCGCCTTGCTAGTTAGCGGTGTAAGGGCGGCACGGTCCAAGGCTTGCTCGGTCCTGGCGACAGGGCTGTGTGGCCACCGATGTCACAATTTCTAATCTCACACATGACTGACAAACAGGCTAACAGGCTGCCACTTGATTGGAAAACATAAGGGTGGTCTCTGACTTTTGCAAAGTACTATATAAATATAGCATTGCAAAAAGTATTTTTTATTTCCTGTGTCATCTGTTGAATCTGATAAAGACCTGCAGGTTAGGAAAGTGCAGCACAGACAGATGTGTGATTATGAATTAATGCAATGTAACCCTGTAACTTAAAAGATATTAATGCAGGTCTAAGCCAAAAATAATGAATACACAATTAATGCTTGCTGGTCTGTAGAGTAAAAGCCTGGCAGTTGGATGGGGTTAAACCATTGTTTCCGTTCATTTCTGGATCGTCATGGTTACCAATAATCTGTCCATATGTCTGAATAATGCCAAAACACTTTAAAATATTTTCACAGCTGTTCGGTGCTTTTGTACATCAAGAGTCAAAACTACTGAATCTTATTTTCTTTTCAAATTTCGTTATTGCATAGCTGAAGGCAGATTATTGCCTGTTGTCAGTATTAAAACAAATACGAGTTCTTCTTCTTCCGTGTTCTCTTTAAAGCTGTCCCCAAAACCCACGCATGCATGCTGCCTAAGCTGGAACACCTGAATGCTAGTACCAGAGTGGAAGCTTGCTGAACTCTCATGCAACGTTATTAACAAGCGAATAGAGATGCCATCATGTCATTTGTTGTTGGTTTTTTTCTGTTTACTGCCTGGGGTGCCATACAGACTGGAGTTCCTCCTCTGAGCACACATTTTATTGGCATTGGCAGATGTGAGGAGAAGCTCACCATATATTACAAAAAGTATCTGATTGTTTGTGATTGAGTGATTGGGAAATCAATGGTCTCATATACCTATTAACAAATTTAATAATGACATTTTCAAGTTAGGTCAGTTTAAGCTGGCTCAATAATGGATGGCTCATTACATCTGGAGTTTGTATCCAATAAACCAGTGTTTTTCCTTATACCCTGATACATATTTAGGTCAGTTCTGAAGTTCCAAAAAAAACAACCAATGCATTTTTTCTTCATCCACTGTAGGTAAACATTTCAGCATGCTATATAGAGATCCTGGGTCTTGTTTGGGGTGGTAACATGCCAGGGGTGACCATGTGTCTAAAATGTAAAGCGTGTGGTTCGTCTGTGCGTTGCTGTCCTATCCCATTTAACTGCTTCTTATTGGCCATCGCTGCTCCTCCCCAAACAACTTGTTTTCTAGCAACATACACTGTAAATTCTGATCACAGGTGTAAAGAACAAACACTGGCTACAGGCTACAAATTCCACTTCCTACTTTGAAACTGTTACTACAGTACTATTAGTGGCATCATCAGTGGACATGGCAAACGATACTTTTCAGGAATCTAACTTTTGACTTAAAATATTAAAGCTTGTCAGATGAAGTTGAAAAGGAAGAAGGGACACCAATTATACCGGAAACACCTTTAACAGGAATGTACAGATCAATGTGAGCTAGCTAGCCAGCTAGCTGACAGGCTATAAAGTGAGTGAGTGTGGCTTAAAAACAGGAAAACTGTGGTGGGTTATAATGTATTATCCATTTGTAAATAATAATAATAATAGTGGATGCTATTATTATAATAATAATAATTATTATTATTATTATTATTGATCCTGAGTTTGAGGGGTTGTAGAAGGAGGTGAAAAGCCAAACTATAAATAAATATAAGAAGTATAAATAGCTGCGAGGACTCACTGTGGGCAACAGGGGGCGATCAGGCTGCCAGCCAACTGCAGCTGGCCGGGGTTGAGCAAGTGAACACACTCTTTCAGAGGGATGAGCCTTTAATGCTGCTGCGCTCACCTTCCACTCAGGAGACTCTCTAAGAGAGAGAGAGAGAGAGAGAGAGAGAAAGAGAGAGAGAAGGAGAGAGAGAGAAAGAGATGCCTATAGAGACATAGTTTATTTTAGACGTGACATTAAATGAGTAGATTATTAGGACGTGGAAAGCTCAGGTTTGTTCTAAAGCAGCAGGGTTTCTTCAAAAAGGTTTCAGATACATTGCTTATTGTGAATTGTGTACATGTTCAGATACTCAGCATTTCAAACTTCTCCGATTTAAAAAAAACTTTCCATATACACTTTCCACATGTATTTCACTCATGCAAAAATAAACAAACTCCTGCAATCACCAGTTGTATCCAAGTCCAACTGTTTATGTCAGGGTGTAAAGTTTGTCCTAAAAAAATATATTAAACAGCAGTTCAGAGTAGTTTATTCAGGTGCTATGTAGAAGAATGTATTCACACCACTTTAAAGAAATCTTCACCTTGAATGTATTTATATTGAAATATTTGTGACGTGATTAGCGATCCTGTGTTAATTTGTTGCTTGATATTATGGGCACATTGCTAGCCCAATCACAAGGGTGCTTGATAAGAAATGGTGCTTCAAGACCTTTCAAAGATCTCTAACATCTGGATCTCAGTCATGTTTCGCTGTTAAGAACAAAAAGGGCAAGAACTTCTTTTACTCACTCACCATTTTACAGCAATATGCAGTGTCTTTTAATGAAAAATCTTACAGCAAAGAAGATGAGATGACAAACATTACCAGTATGCAGTACAGCTATATGTGATTTACAGGATGACAAGTATGATGGTGTTTATGGTGGTATTGGTATGACAGTTGAAGCTTTGGAAGCTGATCTTTTTGAGCAGAGAGTACAGATGAAGAGGTGAGAGAGCTGGACAGAATAAAGGACTAAAGCTCTGCTGCACTGCTCTCTTTTGGTAGATTAAGCAAGGGCAAACCTCAAGCAAAGTGGAAACAGACCAACTGTTCGATGAAAGACGTTTATACCAAAAGCATCAGCTCAGAATATAATCATAAAATAAATCTTTTGGCATAATTGAAGATCATTTTGATTAGAAATACTGATATGCAAATCATTCAGGGTGGAATTTCTTTCTGCATAAAGTAGTAGAATAATGTTTTTCATAATCACTAGTTAATAAGTAGTATGATCTGACATAAACAGGAAATGCATGAGCTTGACATGAAACAAAATGGTTAGCATCAGTCTATTGATTTATTGCATTTTATTTAAGCAAAATCTGTTGAATGTTACACTCAAATTTAATTGTAAAGAAATAAACAAAAACATTAAAGGAGTATGAAGTGATGGGCAGTCACACCGAGGCCACCAAATGACAACTGTGCAACCCTGAATGCGCATAAGCCCTGGAGAAGATATGATTTTCATGATTTTCGCTCCCATTATTTTTTACTCATTTTCTTTCCTCTTCCTTAAAACATAGAAACCATTTCTCGCCTCAAACCATATTCCTGCTCTACAGCTACCTTCATAGAACAGCTGTTAGTGCAGTTACTCCTTCTACATACTAATGTTTGGTCATGAAATATGCAAATACATAATTACAGTTCTATGGTAGTTTGTGGTTTTACCTGCACAACTGTCTACTGTTTAAACTGTAGACACTGCTTTTCCAAACACAGTATCGATGGTTCAGTATTTAACATTTAGCTGTTAATTTATTTTATCCTATAGCTAAATGTTGAAATCTCAAATCTGATTATCAGAAGATGTTGATTAATTTCCTGGATTAGCAGCGGTTCTGTCAGTAGTTCTGGATGATCACAAGTAAAGGATAATGTACAGCGAGGCGATCATTATTGAGAAATAAACCCTGACAGGGTGAGGCAGGAACCTGAAGGAGTTTATTTCGCAATAATGTCTGGCTTGCTGTGCATTATCCCGCTTATTACGCAGCTACTAATTTGACACAAAATATTGATTTAAAAATTATTTAATTGCTTTTGCTAAAAAAAATAAATAAAAAAAAAAAAATCAGATAGAGTCTACAACTGGAACTGCGCCCATGGCAACGTAAACTCTGTAGCTTTATAATTCATGTTAAACTGAACATTAAAATTAATAGAAAAATCTTCCATTGTGTTTTCTGATGGAGTAACAATTTATGCCGCAGCGTGTCGCAAATGCGCTGACGTTGATCATTTGATTATTAAAGAAGAAACATTTCTGCAGATTGATATGATTGGCTGTGGTCCTACAGAGTCTATGATCAGAACTGTGTCCATAGTAACGGTCTGTTATTCATAGCACTGGTCTGCTATTCAGAAATAACAGATCGTACAAGGCCGTAATTGACCAATCAGAATGGAGTATTCAACAAAGCTTAATAAGTTTATATTAACGTGTTAAATCGAATATGTTATCGTTTCTATTGTGACAGCTCATTCACAGGGATGCTACATATAATATAAACCTACTAATAAACAAACAAACAAACAGTCATATATTTATTAAATTAGGTTGCATGATTGACATAGTAAGAAGGTGGGTTTTTTTTTACATGCATGGAAGGAATCTGCAGTGTCAGCACTTTTTAATAATCAGGAGCTTTTCTGAAAACAGCACACACTAATCTTTTCCACTCTTCAGCAAGTCAAATCCTACTTTAAAGCAAATCTTACTTTAAATTAAATGACGTTAAATTAAATTCAATTCCATGCCTTATACAGAATATAGTCACCTGTTGTCCTCATAGTGAGTGCTAATGTGTTTCCTCTCTGACAGCTGGGACCAGCGCAGTGTGAGCTCTGCTGAGAGAGACACAATGTCCAAAATACACATTACAACCATTATTTGAATACAGTAATCATCTGGTTAAAGATGATTTCCCAGATGCGGACTTTATTTAATGAGGTTTCGAAAGTGAAAACTAGTCGTTTGCTATGTGTTAAGCCTGTAGGTTTTGTTTAATTGATCTGGGAAAACTGGCACATGAACCTACTTAAGGTTATTAGATGCCATTTTTTTCCATATGACTTTTAAATGAACAATGGGCAACTTATTTCAGTATAGTATTGCAATAGTAAATGCTTCAAGAAATGCTTTTACCAAAGGCAGCGGTGGAGCGCTTTGATTTCGCTGGAAGCTCATCCAACCAATATACGGAGCGCCTGCAAATACATGAGACTATTATAGACACAAATGAATGCAAATACAGGTCAAGAGCCTCGTTTAATGTTCACATCAAACATCAAAATGAGGAAACATCTCGGTGATCTCAGTGACTTTGATGGTGCCTGTGGTTGTTGGTGCCAGACAGGTTGGTTTGAGGATTTTAGAAAGTGCTGACCTAGGGTTTTCACACATAGCAGTCTCTAGAGTTGGGAGAGAATGGTGTGAAAAACAAAAAACAATTAGTGAGTGGAGTTTTTTTACTGAAAAATGTTCCTCAAATAATGACTCTTTACAACCACGGTGAGCAGAAAGGCATCTCAGAAGGCACAACCACATCAGGCTCCAGTGCCGTCAGTCATCATCAGGGATCAGAGGCTACAGTGCACACAGGCTCATCAAAATTTGAATGGATGAAGATTGGATAAAGACCAGGTTATGTTTTTTCCCAATACATATTACAGCAAGTCACTGAACTCCATGGTCCATCATGACGGATACAAGTGATAAAAAACCACACAAACCATCTTACATACACTGGGATTCTGCTGATTACAGTAATTGTCGGAGTCTGACAGATGGTATACACCAATGCTGTTAGGCTGCTTTTACACTAAGCACACTATAACCCCCATTTCTGTCTCAACCTTTACTTTATTTTTTATGACCTGGTCAATTAGGCTGCAGATCAGGGGCAAGAAAGACAAAAGAGAAATTAGTCTTGTTTATGAGTGAATATATGGATATTTAGTATTTCATTGCCAATGTTCCATCCATCCATTATCTATAGCGCTTTATCCGTCTGGGTCGCGGGGAAGCTGGAGCCAATCCCAGCATGTTCGGGC
>JAQQZU010049395.1:0-16154 GCA_030068025.1 Parauchenoglanis punctatus | reverse complement strand
GTGTTTACTTTTATACGGCAATGATGTGGTGTGCTTAATTTAAGGTACAGTTTCAAATTTACATCTGAGCATTGCCGGACAGGCATTTCTACTAATTAGTGCCGTTATTTATATTAATGAGTTTTAAGTGTGAGCTTTACATCAATTTCGGATGAAAACACACAGCAGCAAAAGCATGCAATATGGAAGGAATAAAACACTCAGGATGTTTTAGGGAAATAATCGATGTGCCATTTATTTTCCCCCTTGCTCTCAGCGCGCACTTCTGCATAGCTCTCGGTTTGTTTATGCTACCGTGTGGGTTTTGGTTCTCGGTTTGCATGTTATTGTGGCATGATTGCTGTCATCTGTTTCCGTTTTCCCATTTGATTTGTATGTCTATATAACGTGGCCGGCTCACCCTTCCCAGAATCCTCTGCGGCGCTCAGAGTAGCTAGTAGCGAGTCACCATTATCGACACCATCGGTATTCCAAAACAATTCATGACATCCTAGGCCATACATCTTAAATTTTAACGTGAAACTGAGGATATTTTGTCAAAGCATCCGCTTTCGTATGGTTATTCCATATGGAATGGACTCACGTACGGCTGCGAAGGAAAGAAAAGACAAGGAGTATTTTGTTCAAAACTCCATGTATGACAGGCGAATGAAGAAAACGTTCGAAGGGATCATTAAGAGTGGATTTGCGGAGGTTTCGCGGCACGGCGAGCTAGCAGGTAGGTAGGATTCTGGGAAGGGAGAGCCAGCTGCTTTACGCCCTCATGTGTCATGCTTGATCATGCAGTGATCACAGAGCCTTTAGTCCTGTGTAATTTTGGCTTTTCTTTGTTTTCTCACCTCGCGTTCTGGTTTTAGTCTTTAGTATTCTGCTTGCTGATCGCCTGACTCGCTGTGTGCTTTGACTACGCATTTGCCTCATGTTACAGACCTTTTGCCTGTTCCTTCTTTAAAATAAACCCCTCAACTGCACATCCATATGACATATAACACAATGACAAAGTGGTATGAAGTTACAGAGCTACTGTTACCACTTTCAAGTTGATTATTTTCCTATAACAGCACATCCCAAAGTGTGTTACTCGTCGTTACTCGTCGTTACAATGCACAACATACTTTTATCCAGTTATACCATAGTTACATTTAATATTGTCCATGAAAGAAGTTACGTCCTGTTCGCTTGTTTTTAGGAGGTGGGAGGAAACCAGTGAACCCAGAGGAAACCCTTACGAAGACAGGGAACTTGTGAAACTCCACACAGACTCAGGATTGAACCAGAGTCCCAGGAGCTGTAAAGCAGCAAGAGCCCACGCTGACCAAGAGATACAAATCATAATGTCATAATTATATTGTGTTTCAGACAGATTACAGTGAATGACATTAAAATTGCATCTTTAGAGCAGAAATGCTCATCGTTTACCAATAAAGCGTCTGATTTTAGCTCCATAGACACAGGACAACAGTTTGTAAGATATCTCGTCTCTTCCTCTATGCTTGTTCCGGTTGATGAATCACCGCTTTATGATCGTAGGAAACGCTTCAGCGCTGCGTGAATCACCCATAAACCCCGCCATCTTCTCACCTTTATTGCTAATTGCCTTGCACTAAGTCATGAGCGCTACATAAAGCAGGGAATCGTTGTGCTCAAGCTGTTATCCGTTCAGAACTCCCTGAAGCGTCTCGGCTTGTACGGCACACTGAAGCGAGCGTTTAGTGTCGGGACTCAGAGGCTCGGTGAGGACTGCAGGACGAGACGCTGGACACGGATGGGGGAGGATTCATTCATTATTGAAGCGCCGCTCAGAAAGGGGGTCTGCCATCATTATCAATTATTCAGACTCTCCCTCTCTGCCGCCCCCGCCATCCTCCGCTCTGTCTCCGTCTCTGCTTTCATCTTTTTCTTTTTCTTTCTTTTCCTTTTCCTTGCTCTCGGTGTGTGTAATCTGCGTTCATTTCACCGCTCTGTATTAAAGTGATTCGCAACGCGGCTGAGCGAGCAACATGCTCTAATATTAACAGGAATAAAAGAAGCCCGTCCATCCATGAAGGTACGAAATATAAAAGGGAGAAAACCTTCCCTGTCGTGCAGTTCTAGACAAATAATCAATGACGGACGAGTGTGAGGAAGCAGAGTTAGTGTTATCATCCTGAAGTTGATTACTTTCCAATAGTCCTGAGGTGTTTTATTCCTTTAATACCACTTGAAAAATGATGGTTGCAAACAACAGTTAGACTTAATATTGTGCAACATCTGCAAAATATATTACTGTTCTCACTCATGTTATAGCAGCTGTAAACAGTCGTTCCCACACCAGCCTCACTTCTTTGTCTCTCTTGAAGATAATAAGACAAAAAAAAAACCACAGCTTGTTTTATTTATATTGTTTTAACAAACCTCTGATATCTACATCAAGAAACTAGCTAACACTAGATAGCTAGGTCCCATTCTCAGTGAGTTGTTGGATACGTTTAGCTAGCTAACTTTGTGCGATGTTGTAATTGTAAATTGTCTTGAACCTGCTCACAAACAACAAAGCTGTAATCATTAAGAGACTTGTACACCTTTAATTTCTCTCTAGTCTAAACGTGCAGATGTGTATATATGTCAAGTTGGTGCAGGCTAGACCATCGCCTAGCATTATTTAGCCACTGACAGGATGCTAAGCCATAAGAACCTTCCAGAGTCACTCCACTTGAAAGTGTTAGCTTAGCTGAATAGCACTCGCTGTCTTTTAGTGTTAATCCATAATAATAATACGGAGAGGATATTTTTGCTAATGTCAATCCGATTTGCAAATAAAGTCCTTAATCCATTCTTTAGTCAAATTATAGCCAAGAAGCGTCAGGCTGGGTGAAGCACGACTTTAGGCTTACAAACACCAGAGTTCTACTGGGAATTTATTTAGCTGCTTTCTAGGAATAAATGCTTAAAATTAGAAGAAGAAAAAAAATCTGTCAATAGAACAGTTTAAAGATTGTTATTAGTGAAAATGTCTAACAATAATTTCAATTATTGTATATTTGATTTACAGGAAATACTACACAGGTAAGATATTTACATTTCTAAGATGTCATTTTTTTGCAGTGGGTTTTTTTTTTTTCTTTAGCTTTTTACAGCCAAGACATATCGTGTCAGATGTTGGTGCTGGACTTAATAGAAATTAGTTGTGTCTGAGGTCCGAATACTCAGCTTCTCATGTTCAATATTAAGCTATTCTCCTCACTATTATCCTCACACATGCTGAATACGACCCTTTGTTTGAATTTGCTGGTCATACATAGCTGAAATTCATAAATTACAGTCTTTGTGCAAAAAAAAAGGATGCAGATGTGAATGTGCAAATAAAATTCCTCCTGAAACAGTTCCATTGTTCCCCCGAGCGACATGAAAACCCCATTCAGCTCAGATCGTTTATCCATGTCCGTGTATTAACAGCATGAGAGCTACTTCAGGGCTCGCCTTCCCACTTCACCTCGGCATCTCCTAACATCTAAATAACTCACTGAATGAATGAATAAATAAACACGTGAGTCATTTACTAATGCTGTCTAAATCCACGGCCTCGCCGAGCAAAGAGCGAGCGGAATTAAGAGTGACGCATTTCTATAAATCAGGGGCTCAGCTGGGTTTTAGAAGCTTCGCCCATCCTGATACTGTAAACGAGACCGAACAAAGCGACGCCCGTCTCTCTGACCCCTCCCATCATCCATCTGCCCTTCTATCCCTCACTCCCTCATTCACACTCCATCTGTCATGCTCACACACACACACACACACACACACACACACACACACACACACACACACACAACAAGGTCAGGGTTCATAATTATCTAATGCTTAGCTCTCAGAAGGAGAAGAAAAGACGAGGCGTGGTTAATAGTGTAGCCGTTAGAGCAGGTCACGTGACCAGAGAGACGATCCCGTACATGCTTTGTAAGCTCATTAGCAGTCCGATGAAACCAAGAACGTGTGAAGAAAATCCTGGTTAACTGATTAATTCTGCGCATAAAAGGGTGTGCATACTTATGAAACCAGGTTATTGCACTTATTTCTGTTGGTTGCTGTATCACATTAAAGGTGGAAAAATATCTTCTTTCATTTCTTACATTACGAGAGCGTGTAATTTTACCAGGGGTGTGTAGACTTTTTGTGTTGGTTTCCCAGACACACATTAAGCCTAGTCCTGGACTAAAAGGAATTTTGTATAAAGTTTCATTTAAAATTCAGAACTAGGTTTAACCTGTGTCCAGGGAACCATCTCTTTGTGATTAAATGAGTAAGCTTTTAATGTACCAAAAAAAAATCCCTCCTCCTAGAGCATTGAGGAACGATATCTATATATTACTACGATATTGTAGACAAATTATTATAAATATCTGTTTTTCCCCAAATCACCTAAAAGCCTCCAGTCTAGAAGTGTGAGCGTAAAGACCTCAACAGTGCTATTCTGTTTACATGAACATACACACAGTCGTGTTTGCGCCATCCGAGAGCTAATCTGCATAATTATTTCACAAGTGCCTTGTTTACTTGCATGATTTTTTCTGTTGTTCTTTGTTTGTTCGTTGCATTTGGCTGTAATAAGGGAGGATATACTCTAAATGTATCACAGAGCAACGACTCCAAATATTAGCCAAAAATCTTTTTCTCCGAAATTCAAAGATGAAAAAATGCAAAGCTCTGACATCGGGGTCTCTTTCTATTAATGTCACTAAACCTCATAAACCTTGCCTAAATCTTAAATACAAGTCTATTTGTTGTTACTATAGAAACAATGCGGTATTCGTAAACCAGTCATCTTCTAACCGATCAGATTCAAGAATTCAATCGGATATAGCATTAGACTTTAGAAAAGTAGCAGCAGAAGTGTTAGCCGCAATCGTCCGTGACACGTTTGAAGATTGTTAGCAAATCTTCAAAAATCTGCGCTAATTTAAGCAACTTGTTGTAACGTGCGTGATGAGCATGTGGGTGTGGCACGTCTTCATGTATAAAATCGAGCATGAAAGCATGTACGCATCATTAATGGCACTAAGATAATGACTACATCAGCTCCACAGTGCTCCAATGCAGTATCCATTTTCTTCAGCTAAAGATTTCCCAAGCGGCTCATCCCTCCACACAGAACATGTGTACTCAGTCGCTAACGTTGCCATGACAACCCAACAACGCAAAACTGTGCTTGGGTGAAGTGACCTACTTAGATCATATCGCCCAACACAAAGAGGCAAAACTGACTTCCTATACGCAGAGAAGTACACAAGTTACGCAACTATATCACACAGCCAGACAGGTGAAGAGGATATACTTGGATCACTGGATCAACATCCTATGTTGTTCATTCTCACCTCTGACTCGTTCCACTGTGAACTATGTCAAGCTGCAAGATTTAAAATCCTATAACGTTCCTATCTACCACAGAATCCTACAGCAGTCTTGCTGCTTATCCAAGTGGAACCCCTTTCCAACACGTTAATTACCCGTAATTATCCACTTAACTCTTGAAGAACCCTTGTACCAAGCACCAAGACAATTTAAGCTAGATTGTAAAGGAAAATACTGACTAATGACTGATCATCTGTATTTGAATACGATAACCAAGGGTTCTTAAATGGTTCATTGAAAAGATAAGTGTTCTCAGCTTGCAAAAAACGGTTCTACTTACGTAGAAACATTTATAAGAGGAATCCACTCAGTTGCGTGGTTCTACATAGAACCTTTAAAAGTTCTGTCAACCAAAGAACCGTTAAGGATTTTATTTTTTAAGGATGTCTTTTACCATAGCTAACATAGCCACTGACTATGACCCTTTTCCCATAATGCTCCCACAATCTGCCCCCATTCTGACCCTTTTCATTTTCCACATTACTTTCTTTGGCTTTTTTTGTTGACTCTCATGCCTCTCTGAGATCGGTTCAATCTGTTCTCCATGTATTTGACTAATATTACTTGGCATTACTACAGTGAGATGTGGGAAAGGGCTTCTGGGGAGGCCAGTTAAAGAGGTACTGTATCTTTAAATGTGTTTTTTTTGGAGCTGTCAACCAAAAATTACCTCTCATAATTAAAAAAAATCGACATTTGGTTAAAATAGCTTAAAACACCATGTACTGGTTAAAATCATCCTGAGCCTCACAAGGCGGACGCTGACGTAGAGTCGACGCCCCCTAGCCAGAGGTGGGCGACCTCATTTTGAAATATACGCTGATCGAGACTCACTGAGCAACTCCTACCTCACACATCCCCTGCTGTGTTAAAACACTCTGCTTTAACACGGCAGCGTCGAGCGTTCAGGGTGTGAATAAGGTGCCACGCTTTGCCCTGGGCTGAGGTTCAGCAGAGCAGTGTGGCACGACGTAGATTCCTTCAGGTGACAGCTTCACAGCAAGTGTAGGTCTTAAAAACCGGACAAAAAAACTGAGTTGGAAAGTGAGTGAAAATGTGTTTGAATAAAAACACATGTGTCAAGTTTATTTATGTTGCCGCAAATCCCTTACCAATTAACATCCCCTCAGCCTTGGAGCCTTCCTGAAGACAAGGACAAACATGCTGTGAAACAAGAAGGAAAAAATAGACAAAGCCGTGGGAGTGGAAGTTCAAGACGGGCCCCTGATCCCTTAGGATGAATATATTAAAAAAATAATAATAAAATAAAAAAACAAGAGACGAAAGCAGTCACGTTGTACTGTGTCTGCTTTACAGCACAAACAATACGACTAAATCAGGCAAATGCAAGACTTTTAACACTTCCTGTTCTATTTATACCCTGTAACATTCATAATGGTATGCACTGTGGTGCACTGATTGTTTTTACTGGTTTAATATTCCATGTTAAGGACGACTTTAATAAAAAAATAAAAGCTGCAAATGTGCAGTCAGTGTGTGTCACTGCGTCCTGTCCTGCTCCCAAAGGAACTACGGCAACTGAATAAGTCCTTGGCCAAAGCGTCAGACAGAAAGACAGGTATGTGTGTGGTGTGTGTGTGTGTGTGTGTGTGTGTGTGTGTGTGTGTGTGTGTGTGTGTGTGTGTGGGAAACAGCACGCACATCCCTCCTTCCTGCACCACCATACAAAAGGATAACAAAGACAGGGACCCTATCATATCTCTCACACACACACACACACACACACACACACACACACACACAGTGTAAGCACTGAGCAATGTTCTAATAACCCAAACTGTTTACAAGATACTATCTCAAACTCATTAGAGAGCGCTAAAGAAACATCATGACGGTGAAATGTATTTGCCGCTTGGTCGTACACTGCAGAGAAAAGATATTTCAGAAAGAGAAAATTCACTTAATAGCCACTTTATTTGAGACACCTGACCTATATATCTGCTCATACGTGTTCAATTATCCAATCAGTGTGCTCTGAGATGCCTTTCTGCTCAACATGTATGTAAAGAGTGGTGATCAGAGTGACCATAGCCTTCCTGTCAGCTCTGGCCATTCTCCTTTTATCTCTTATCACGAGGTGTTTCCGCTCGCAAACACCGACGCTCACGGGATGGGGTGGTTTTTTGTTTGTTTTTCACACCTCTAACGTGTGTGACAATTCCAGGAGTTCAGCAGTTTCTGGAATACTGAAACCCAGACTTGTGCCACATCAAAGTCAAGCTGAGACTTTTTTCCTTCGTCATGATGTTTGGTGTGAATTTCAGCTGAAGCTCCAGACCTGATTTAGTGCATTTCGCCGCTGCAACATGATTTTGTGGACGAGCAGGTGTACAGGTGAGTGTATAATGTAGCTAATATTTAATTATTTAATTGGCTGATTAAACTTACAATTAGTAACCCTTTTCTAGACTCATTTTAAGCTTTCGTATTTTACAGGTAGATCATTTATTATCTAGAATAAATAATGAATGTTTCCTCAACTCTGGCAAACATTTTAATCGAATATTGGGGTACAATTTTGCCATGTTTTGGTGCTTGTTGGAGGCAGTAATCTGTTTTAATTCAAATCAGTCGCAAAAAACGTATTTCAGATGGAGATTAGGGACAGGTTTCATGTGTCAGACAGCTCCAGGGTTCAGGGTTCAATCCTGTGCTTTAGCGACTGCATGTACAGGAGGCAGGAGCTAGTTTGGATTTAACGCGGAACCCTGATCCGTGATCGGTTTAATTCATTAATCCACTTCCAATCTGCTTACACGTGGCTATGTATCTTTGAGCCACAGATAACAGACACACACCCGGATCTATAGTCATGGACAAGAATCCTATCTGATTAATCATCAGTAAACTGTAAATCAGTGATTCTAGTCGTGTTTAATACATGATTCCATCAAATATTATTTTCAATTAATGACACTCATGGCGTCTAAGTGCTGTGCGATTGTAGATGCTAATTAAAGGGCTTTAATGAAAATAAAAAGTGAGTATTAATGAATCAGGCTGACAGCTCAGACTATATCTGGCAAAGCTCCACACACACACACACACCTGTCCTCCATCTCCCTGATGCACTCGAGTGATAATTGAAGAGTCATTTTCGATCCCCGTCAGTGTCACTGTAATTCTCAGGTGCAGCATTACTGTCACGCTCGTAACGGTCATAATAAAAGGCATTATAAAGATCTTTACACCACAGCCCTGTTGAATTCTGGATTCTGGTTGGTTTAGGAGGTGTTGATTAATTTTTTATAACAGCAGCTCACTGTAGTACCAGGTTTCACAGAGGAATAAAGCACTTCAGGATGTACTGTTACAGGAATTTTGTAGCGGTAACAGTAAACCTGCTTCATCACACCTCTCTGTGGATGTTGGTGATTTATTTCCTATAAAAGGACAAGGACTGGGATGAACTGCAGTAGAGGAGATTTATGTTGCATGTGGTTCTGCGCACGGTTATGCAGTTCATTGTGATTATTATGTGAAGCCAGCCTGATGTTGAAGTTGCTATAGCGACATTTGAAACTGAGGAGTAGGGAACGTTACACTGCCGCTGAAAAGCTGAGCGGTTGCATACAGCTAGATGGCCAAAGGTATGCGACCACAGTGAGGAATCAATGGGAATGGGATCACTGACTTTATTATCAGTGTTTGGTTTTCCATGTGGGTTGAGCTTTTGCTACAAGGTCAAACTGCTGCATGAAGGCCAGAGCTGAGCCAAGCTTCTGGACCTTAACACGGCGTGCACTATTTATCTCATCAACGAATGGAGTGCAGTAGGACGTGTAGGAGTCGAAATCGACAAACAGAGAGAACGCTAATATCTAACACTGGGTCTGTTTGTCTATATTTTTAACCTGAGGGATCAGATTGTGGTAAAGTTACACTTAAGGAATAAACCTGCCCATGTTGTGCTGTCTTAGGAAAATATCACTGGAGTGCTGTGAAGAAGCAGAGCTAATGTTTTCCCATAACTGCACATCATGAAGCATTTTATTCCTCTCATAACATAGTAGTTTTTTTCTATTATTTTTTTATTAAAGAATGACAAGATGTACTTTTTATCCATTTATAGTTACATTTAATGTTGTGGAACATTCATAAAACATTAGTTCTTGCACTTAACAAGATGTGCTGAAGATGTCGGAAGACTGTACAAAAGCTGACCCTTCCATAAATGTTACCATATCAACAGTGACATGTTTTTAATCTGGTGATGTGGAGTGTCCACCGTACACGCCCCTGTGAATGAGCCGCTACTATACAGTACAAACGGTCATGAATGCATTAGTGTAAACCTGTGATTTGCAGTAGTAGTATTTGCATACTGCAGTCAGAGCTGCTCTTAGAGAAAATGAATCAACACTTTATACTGAGCTTTACGATGGAATAAAAAGCAGTTCTTGGTCTTAAACTCAGTCCAGTTTAATGCTTATTTACTTTCACTGCCTTTAAAACACATACGCACACAGTGATGAGAGTGTATGTACTCTTCATGGCGCTTAACGGAGAATTTTTAAGAGGCGAAGATTGGCAGAAAGTGTGTGTGTGTATGTGGACATGGCACTTCAGCTGCTGTCGACACTAATAGCACACTCTCACAACAATACACACATCCAATTAGAGTCAAAGACAACCCACACACACAAACGGACAAGCTGCAGCTTGACAGGCTTTTCCCCCAAACGACAGACTGAAGCTCCTAATGTGACAATGAATAATAGATGAGCATGTTGTGTCTCATGTGAATGAGATTTCTCAATAATATCTGTATTCTTTTTCCATTTACAGGTACGTTTAATGTTGTGGAGAAATACTGTGAGATGAGTTCCTTTTCCTTCATTCATTTTCCGAAGGCATTCCCTCACTAGCCTCTCTTTTTTCACTATATAATTATTATTATTATTATTATTATTATTATTACTTTGCTTTTGACTTTTATTTATTTATTTGTCTGTTTATTATCTCGAGAGCCTACTGAAGTAGATTCTGTGCTTTTTTTTTCTTAAGCTATTATAGAGGAGGGGTTTTAGGTTCAGAGGTCAAGCACTTCCCTTGGGAACACAGCCACAACATTACACCCACGTGTCTCTGATGATTCAGCTCTGCCTATCAATCCTCAGATAACAAAGAAACCATCACACACTACTCAAAGGACAATTAGACTCTGTCCCACCAGGAACAAAAACTTCACACTGGGACACCACAATAGTACAAGGACAAATCTAGCTAACTGGGGAATTTCAAGAGCTCTTAAAACCGCTGTACAAACAAACAAACAACAACAATAAAACTATGTATTTACATGCATTACCCTCTAAAGCACAGCATATTCAGTGGAGCTTATCGTATTTAACCACGCATTCTGATTTTTTTCAGTACTGATGTGTAAACATGTCTGTCCTTGGTTGAAACCGTTCAGTTTGTAAAATCGATCAGATCTGTTTATGATTTCACGTTTATGAGATGAGCCTTCCCAATGTCTCCAGTGTGGTCCATAAAAATGAGAAGACTGTGAATAAATCGATGAGTGGAAGACGAGGACGGTGCCAGACGCTGTGTGTAAATGAGAGACGGTTTATGCCACAACAGTGCTTAATTAACTAAGACTAACGACGTTAGAGCTCAGCATCGACTCGGGTTAGCTGCTTAATAAAAATGAATACTCATTCGCATGTGCTGTTCTTAATAACTTCTAGGATCATAAAGATGTTGCTTTAGATCTGATAAAGTTCTAATAAAGAAAGAAATGGTCCAGATAATGCTGAGATAATGAACGTATACGGGCAATGATCTGAAAAAAGAATTGGTAAATATATTTACACGCCCTGGTTTTGCCAATTCATAGGCGCTGCTTGGTCAACACAGGCGGAGTGGAGGTTAAATATGATTAAGCAGTCAGAGGCGTGATCATATGACAGCACTGCTAACCTTTTCTTAAACCTTTTTTTGGCTTGATGTAGCATAAAATACTTGTTTGCATTCAATACAATACAATAGCTTAGCAATATAACCTAAACTAGGCAGGAAGCTAAATACAACACCGAGCTAAAGTTACCAACAAGCTAACAAGCTTAGTTGATATTACATACCTTAGCTGTTCATGTGTGGTAGCAAATTTTAGGCTAACCAGTTTATTGTTTACTCAGAACGTAGCCAGTAGCCAGCTAGCTAATGTTAGTTAAACTTGCAACAGAACTCGACAGTGTTGTTGTATAAAGCACATTAACAATGACATATGATCATATCACTCAACCTTAAACTGAAGCTAAAACAAAATGACATGTGGACTGATCCATGCCAAACACTGGTGCATTGGTATATCCCTCTCACTCTAGGGCTTCAGCACACTCAGACCTGTTCAATATCCTCAAGCCTCAATCAGAGTATCGATTAAATATCAAACATTTTTTAAAACAACACTTCTGTATTGCTGGCAAGGCTGCAGCTCTGAAAAGAAATTCAAAAAATCAATACAATGTGGAGAATACAATTCTCCCAGCCTTCAAATCCTCTTTTCTATCAATAAAAGATTGTGAGTAGTTTCACAGACCTGGTCGAGGACATTTATCTGTCTAAAGTTCTTTTCTTAAAAATAGATTCTCCATATTCCACTAAACAGTTCCGTTCATCTGGAGTGAGTGGAGTGTTTTTAGTGATTGGTATGATTATTTGACGTATTTGAACCTGAATTAAAATTTTCCTGGTAAGCTTATTTAACTTTAGAGTAAGGCTGAGACTGAGACTGTCTTGGCCTTGGTTAGTATGGGTTTTAGTCTTGTCTTGGTCTCAGATGGCATGGCTCTTAGTAATGTCTTGGTTATGGATCATATGGGTTTTAGTTGTAACTTCGTCTTAGCCTTGCCTTGGTCTCACATGGTATGGGCAGTGGTCTTGTCTTGGTCTTGCATGATATGGGTTTTGGTCTTCTTGTGGTTTCGGATGTTGTGGATCATAATATTGTCTGGGTTTTGAATGGAATGGGTTTTAGTTTTGTCTTTGTCTCAAAGTGTATGGCCTTGGTCTTGCCTTGGTCTTGGTCCATATGGGTCTTCATCTTGTCTTGGGCTCAGGTTTTATGGGTTTGGACTTGTCTTGGGGTCAGATGCGATGGGTGTTGGTCTTGTTTTGGCACAATTTGCATAGGTCTAGATCTCGTCTTGGTTGATGTGGATCTTAGTCTTACCTTGGTTCAAATGACATAGGTTTTAGTCTCACCTTGATCAAGGTTGGTATGGGGTTTGGTCTTAATTTTGGTTAATATGAATTTTTTGTCTTTGTCTTGGGATCAAATGGGATGGCCTTTGGTTTAGGCTGGTGTGGGTATAGGTTTTAACTTGGTCTAGGCCGGTATGGGTCTTGGTCTTGCCTTGGTCTCGGATAGCATGGATGTTGTTCAGTCTGGGTATAAGATGATATGGGTGATGGTATTGTCTGGGTCTCAGTTTGGTCTAGGTCTTGTCTTGGTTGATATGAGTCTTAGTCTTGCCTTAGCTTGAATGGTATGGGCCTTGGTCTAGGAAGATATGGATTTTAGCCTTGTTGGGGTCTGTGGTAGCTCAGTGGTTAAGACATTGGACAAGTGATCGGAAGGTTGTGAGTTCAAATCCCAGCACTGCCAAGCTGCCACTGCTGGGCCCTTGAGCAAGGCCCTTAACCTTCACTGCTCACTTGTATGAAATGTATGTATGTAAGTCGCTCTGGATAAGGGTGTCTGCCAAATGACTTAAATGTAAATGTTGTTGTAGTATTAGTTGGTGTGGGTTTTGTATTAGTTGTATTTGGTATGGATTAGACCCTGACTTGGTCATGGCTGGTATGGGTTTAGATACTGACGTGGTCTTGGGGTCCTAGTCTTGTCTTGGTCTTGGAATGTATAGGTGTTTGGTGTTGCCTCTGTATCAAATAATATGGGTCTGTTATAGATTTTGGTCTTATCTTGGTATTAACTGGTATGGATGTTTTTTGTTTTTTGTTTAGATTGGTGTGGATTTTGGTCTTGTCTTGGACTTGACTGAGATGGTCTTGTCCAACACTAGATTTCAGTTATTTTCTGTTCAATAGATAAAGCTGTCAACCAAAGGAAATTCAAAAACACGCCGTCACATGGACCCCATCACATGGTGTTGACAACAGCTTTGGAAGCTAATCAGAGCTGTTACACTGCAGTGTACATGCTCAATCTTATCTCTGATCATTGGTGATGTTGTGAGAAAAAGCCCCTGGAGACACAGACCATTCTTCTTGGCTGTTCTGTCAGACTGAACAGTGATAAAACAACCGTAATAGAATGAAAGGCCAACTCACTCAGGGCTGAAAACAAAAGCATAGCAATTCTTTATGATCTCCTGTGCAGGCACATGGCCACATTTCAGCCCTGATAACTGCTAGAAATGCTGTTTCCTGGGTTAAACACCATAATTTAGAATGCTGTTATATTTTATCATCATGACTTCATTACCACTAATGTGTTACTTGGATCATTACAAGTTCAATGTCCATGGTAATGACATAATTCCAGTGCAGATCAATTTAATAATTTGAGCTCATTCTTTCCTCCTCCATGGATGTATGGTAATTTCCATATTCTGAGCCAAAATGGCTGATCCAACAGTCTCTCTTCATCTGTTTTTTTTTTAAACATGGGCATACTATCTTACAAAATCCTCACATATACAAATTCAGCAGCACAGCATCGTGAGATCAATCAGGCCACTCCGAGTCCATCAGCATCCCTGTGGTTGGAAGGTGAGTGATTGATGGCCATCTGAGAGGAAAGGAGATCCTAACAAGTATTTAATTTCAGCCTCATCCTGAGTGTATAATCAATGAAACACACAGTTAAACAATCTGTAACATATTATGAATCTGAGGCCACAAATTCAGTGAGTGATTTGTTCATAGACAGGGTTTTAAATAATATTTTATCAAATGCTAATCCATTAGGACAGTTAAAGTGGTCAAAAAATCGCTTTGCTTCGAGTGAGCTCTATTGAACAAGTGATTCGACTCTGAATCAACTCAACTGCAGCAAGTGAATCAAACATGCTGTGTTTTTTTGGGTTGCAGCATTTTGTTTTTTTGTAAATATCATGTGAGCTGCTAAACTGAGCCAAAGGACAGAACTGAACTGAAATCCTAACTAAACTAAACTAATCAAGAAGAAAAACTCTGGATGTGATCCACAGAATGTTTGATATTTGTTATGCTCTTGTTGGGTAATTTTTGTCATTTCTTCTCACGCTTAGCAAACGTTTGTTTATGTTTTTCTGTTGCTCTAATTCTGACCAACGCATGAAAGAGATTTCCAAGCACATTTTCAGGCCTTGTGTTGATATGTTGTATAACTGATCACACACACACACACACACACACACACACACACACGCAGACACACACGGCCACGCCTTTAACATGACGGCTGATCCACTTACTGTACGATTTTTAATCTGAAACCTTCCACCATCTGCCGAGGGTGAATGATTTATCTACATCCCTCTGTGTGTGTGTGTGTGTGTGTGTGTGTGTGTGTGTGTGTGTGTGTGTGTGTGTGTGTGTGTGTGTGTGTGTGTGGGTGTGGGTGGGTGTGTGTGTGTGTGGACAGATGAGGGATTTTCACAGGCCTCTCATAAATCAGAACCTTCACTTCTGCTACCGCCATTCACCATCAACCTCCTCAATTACTCTCTCTCTCTCTCTCTCTCTCTCTCTCTCTCCGTATTATGCACCCACTTATATATATTTATTTTTTTTACCTTTTGTTTTTTTTTATTATTTTCCCTCCCTTTTCTATTTCTCTCATTTCCCCCAACATCCTGTGGTTCTCTCTGTTCTGTCTCCTACTCTCATTATTTCTCTTTCTCTTTCCCCTTGGTTTGCCTCTTTCTTTATCCTTGTCTCTCTCTCTCTCTCTCTCTCTCTCTCTCTCCCTCTCTCTCTCTCTCTCGCTCTCTATCACACACACACACACACACACACACAAACACACACTGTTCTATCTCTTTCAGCATCACACTACATCTCTCTCACTGCCATCTCCTTGGCTCTATAAAGAGGTGTACACTCCTCCTGTCACTACAATGTTCCCTCTGCATTCAGGTTCAGTCAGGCATGCACTCATCATGTATTCTACACACACACACACACTTGCAGAGAGAAAGAGAGAGAGAGAGAGAGACAGAGAGAGAGGTTTCCTTCCTTCCTTCCTTTTATTTCTTCTACTATTCCACTCTTTATTTCTCTCAATCTCACCGAGCAGCTTTCTCATTTTCAGTTTCTTTTCTTTCTTTCTCTTTACCTTTCTCATACTTACTGTCTTAAGTACTGTCATAATACTGTCTTACTCTTCCTCTCATTTATTATTCTTAGTTCTCTCTCTCTTGCGCTCTCTCTCTGTCTGAGAACTGGGTCATATCTTTAACAGAGGGAAGTTCCTCCCTTTAAACCACAGAGAGGACATTCAGAGGCTCCATTTTCATTCTGTTACCCAATGTCAATGACACAACACACACACACACACACACACACACACACTGCCACGCCCTCCGCTTCCACACTCAGTCCATTATCATGTATCATCATGTACATCATCTTCTCATTAATGCTGCAGAAACGAGTATCTGATAGAGGAGGACATAAGATTCGATTTTCCATTTCACTGCCGCATCAACGGTCCCAACACACACACACACACACACACACACACACACACACACACACACACACACACACACACACACACAAATGGC
>JAQQZU010048798.1:0-11357 GCA_030068025.1 Parauchenoglanis punctatus | reverse complement strand
GTGCATTCTAGAACCACTTCAAACAGTCTTTTGTGCATTCTAGAACCACTTCAAACAGTCTTTTGTGCATTCTAGAATGTCTCGGAGAAACCTCGCGCTTTCTAGAACGACTGCAGTCTTTCCTGCCTGGAATGAGAAATAATGAGAATGAGAAAATTTGAAATCCAAATCTGAAATTTTTTTATGCCTTTATTTTATAGGATTTTATTAGGAAATTGTACTCCAGGAATATTTTGAGTGAATGGGTGCCAGGTTCGACATCAAGACACTACATCCGGGGGAATCAGCACCGTTTTAACCGATGGGCCAATGATGTAGAGTTTGGAACCTGAATTTGTGACACTTGAATCCATTTAAAATAGATTTGAATTTTGTGCGTTTGAATTTGAAATCTGAATTTGAAATTTCTGCACCCGATTGTTACGGAACCTTGCGCACAAATTCAAGCCAAATGCGATTTGATTCAATTCAACAAAATATTTCGTTGAAATACTTAAATAAGGCAAAACAATGGACTGAGATTAAATATTGATGTCAGATTGCAGGGGCACGTTCTTCATTCCACATTTAGCGCATTCTAGAATGGCATCAAATACTCTTCGGCCTTCTAGAACTCATTAGAAAATGACTGAAGTTGATTAGCAGTTAGCTAGACATGCTAATACATGAATTTTAACTCGGAAAGTCAAACGCGCGGTTGCTGTTTAAGTAGGTTATATCAGAACACCGCTGAAAAATATGGACATTAAGCTAGCTAACGAGCGAGGACGATGACCCGGTACGGAGATGTTAAGTGTTTTCTGTTTGAGTGCAGAGTGACGGATCGGCAGGAACGTCAACATTTCCATCAGCCGTCGATCAACTGCTTAAACCACACCTCTAAGGATAGAAGAAAGATGTGGAATAACTATCCCTAAACTTACACGTTTTCCTTCAATTCAGTGAGCAGTTTGAGAAATAAAATCCGCTTCGTATTTTTTCTTCGTAAGACTGACAAACCAGACTGTCTGAACTGGAAAGCCGCTCTGATGCAACGTGAGCCGCAGGATTTAAATCCACGTCTACACCGCTCTTACCATCAAAGATGGAGGATCATATCTGTCTACAGATCCTCACTCTCACTCGACATGGAACAATGCGGGGTTTAGTTCTCCTGGCAGGTTAATTACACCTTTACACCGATAACACCTGAACACACCGAAGTGGTTCCTGGTCCCAGTCCTGGAGTTTCCTTTTGAACTCTGAAGATTCTCAAACTCAACACGGTTCAAGAGTCAATTTAAGGGTCACGAGTCTTGTTAAGGTTCCAACAGTGGCTCTCGAGCAATCCTACGACTTGAACGCACAGCGTTCAGAACTTTAATCGATAAATCCCTGCTACAATGTGTAAACATCAGGCTTTCACACCGTACGTTAACACCACGATATATTGATTCGTAAGGCCGAACGATACAGATCCAGAATTTTCAGATCAGTATGTGAAGCTAACGCTAATTTGTGACTGATGATGACACAGAGAAGAATTCATTCTAAAAGAATCGGAGTTAAGATCAGATCACAAGTCTTTCTTACACACCGGTTGCTTGTTCTTTTCCAATGCTAACTGATTTATAATCATTGTATTAATCTTAAACTGATCCAATTAAATTGTTCAAATCGTTAGACCTGGAGTAATATCATAGCTACGGATTGATACGAGCAGAAAGTGATATTCTTCATCCTTTTCATAAAGTTTTCAACAACAGCTAATCTAAACAAATAAAGCTATTTTGTTCTATCAGCGAATCACAATTAAAGTGAATGACCTCATGTGAAATATTATGGATTTGTGGATTTCAAGCCTTAGATTAAATTTCCGCGAAAGACCACAAACGGAGTCGGGAATTTTCTAAGAACGCAAACGTGACTTAAAATTCCAGATTCATAATTTACGACTTTGAATAACGTTCGATTTCATGGCTACTGTTCAGTCACGCGACGTCGTCGAGGAACTACTGAAGGTAGACGGATGAAGAAATTTGCTCGTTTTCACTCCACCACTAGTGAGGTAAAAACTAAACAGCACACACACACTTAACGCGCGGCTTCTTTAAACGTGAACGCTAGCGACACTTCAAAATAATGTATAAATGTGACTTCGTTAGAGCGATATTTCAAATATTACATTGTAAAGTAAAAAAAAAAAAAAAGGACAAAAACAGGAAATTGGAAAGACGCACTAAAATCGGAAATCATAAATTTTTGTTTTTTTGTTTAAATTAATTGTTTCCACTTTTTCACCAAGCAAGGTTTGGAAATCAAAACATCCGTGAATCCAAATATGTAAAAATGCTCACATGTCAGAATGAACAAATTCGACCTGGAGGTATAAAACATTATTTAAGTTACTAAAGAAAAGAAAAAAAAACTGCCGCCACATGGAAAACTTCTTACTTCATTTGTTTGTTCACTCTGCTTTTCTAAAACACGTGATAAAAACGTGATTATCATATACAGAAGTACATTCCGGATGATTAATATATTCTTATATTTCAGTACCTGGAAAAATCATCTGTCCTGCCTTCCTCCTTTACCATCACCCGCTTCCTGTTTTTAAAAATGCACGTAATGATCCGTTTGAGCGAACAGGAACTAAGGGCGCCTATTAATTTTAGAAATTATGAAAAGCGGGCAAACGAGAAAAACGAGTGCTTTTTGTATTTTTTTTATTGGTTTCAAAGCCGAGACATCTAACATCTAACATCTCGTTTGCGTATAACTGTTTTTTCTTTTTTTCGTAATTTCAAAATGAAAAAAAATGAACGAATGCAAAGAAAACAACTGAAAAATATCCTTTTGAAAATTTCAGAACCAAAACTTTGTCTGTTGTACCTTCACACGAGAAAAAGCACAAAGAATGTGAAGCATGCACCCTTTGATATCGTGGCTGGTCATCAGGCTCCATCAATCATTTACAGTAAACACACACACACACACACACACACACACACACACACACACACACACACACACACACAAACACACACACACACACAGAGTAATGGGTGATAGCATAGGCACATCTACAACATCTGTAACTGGATTTAAAGTCTTCATTCCTGACACACACACACACACACACACACACACACACACACGAAACTTGAAAAGTGAAAATCCTTTCAGGGAGGATTTCTGCATGACAGGTTCAATCATTCACACACACACACACACACACACACATTCAGGTGAACAGAAATAAACGACAACACCACATATCTACAACATCAGGGTCTGATCTTAATCGTAACATACAGGACATGGTTAAGTTCACATCAAACACGTCATTAGTGGAGCCACTGCAAAGATGCCACACTTAGTTCACCGCTTTAAATGGGTCCATCTCCTGCTTCTTCTGTTTACACTGTAAATAAAAATGGAGTTCCTCACAAATCTCTGCTGCGGTTTACACAGGGACAGTGCTTATACTGGGGGAAGGAAAAGGGCGTCAAATGTACGCTCATATGTTCACATTCTCATGGCATTAAAAAGATCATTACAGGCTGAATTCTACACCTTTCCGTACTCCCTTTGTAGTCACACCACATCAAGTACGATGTAGTCTCTGTGTGGATGCTACATACTGAAACACACGTCTTACAGGAAGGTGAGCACAAGCAGAAACTAGCAGACTACTGTTGGAACAACATTTACTCAACGTGTGGCGGCGGGAGGGGGATAGTTTTGCGTCATGGTGCGGCCAGGCGTCCTCACAAGAATAAGAATATCTGACAGTTTTAGAATTTTCTTTTATTGTTGAACGAACAATTGAAAGGTGAACAAAGAGCTGGACATACAGAAAAGGATATAAAAAAAGACATCAAAGAGAATAAATAAAAGCCAAACTCTAACCCCAGGCCTTGTCGATTTTGTCAAAGAAAATGAAAAAAAAAGGAAAATTGCTTTATGGAAAAATAATTTTTTTTTACTTATTACTTACTTTCTTATTTATTTATTTATTTTGAAATCTATATATATATATTTTTTTACTAAAACGTTGAAACACAAAGGCAATGAATGTCTTAAAAAACTGTTTTTTTATATACTGTATATATATATATATATAATTTGTGTTAATATTTTTTATTATATATTCTTTTTTTATAATATTCTTATTATTATATATTAGAAATAGCTTTTTATTACATTTTATATCTTATTGAGAACATTAGGAAAACTGCTTTCTTCTTCTTACCTACCTCAATTATTAATTAATTTCTTTTTTTCATAGCTCTGTCTATAGTTTTAATTTAAATAATTACGAGCCACAATGTTTCCTTCAGGTTACTGAGATTAAGGTTAAAGTTTATTAGAGATAGAGTTCATCAGCTGAGTTATTATTTGTCAATGGAGGGTGCTCACAACGCAAGCATGTGTGTGTGTGTGTGTGTGTGTGTGTGTGTGTGCGCGCGTGCAACCCGACTCTATTTCAGACAGTTGACTTCATGACATGTTTTAAACATTTGTTTTGAACACAAACTACAGTGCTATAGAAGACAAACAGGTACATAAAGCTCAGACTGTGAGCCACAGAATGACTCTTTCTCTTTCTACTCAACACTTCATTGTAAAATTCAAAATAAACTTACCTGCTGGGAAAGAAGCAGGAGTGTGTACTTGCACCTGCACGAGCACTGAGTAAAGAGTCACACTAGCGAACTAAACAGTACGTCACAAACTCCTAACACACCCACGCAATCACGCAATCACGCTCTACGCAGGTAAACTAACAGGTCGCAACACAGTACACGCCCTCAGTGATGAGAACTCCGGCTCCTTTCAGTGAGTCGACTCATTTGGCTCACCAGTAAGAGTCGACTCCCAAATGACTCATTGTCATTTTTTGCTGTATTACGACCGGTGATTGCTCTGAAAATAACAGTAAACTCTATTTATACCACAGAGCTGTTAAATTCTCGATTCTGATTAGTCAGGATTTTCTATAATAGCAATAATGTCAACTGTAATTCAAATCACAGGTTTATATAAACGCACACCTCTTACACCACTTTTATTTACATAAAACATGCAAATCATGTTTCAGCTCAAGTGCTGTACCACAAAATCAAGTCAACAGCAATGAAATAAAATGCAAATGAAATTAAACAAACAATAAATGTATTAAAAGACAACTCAATACTACACACCACAAAAAGATTCAGATGTCTGAGAGAATCAGTAGGTTTTTAAATTGGATATTAATTAAATCACAGTGCAGGAGTTTTACATACATATGACATACAACATACATACATTTACATACAACTTGACTTGATATGGATTTTTTTTTGTGTGATTATTATAATGGTTCTGTGAGTCGGCTCTCAGCGATTACCTAAAAAAGGAGCCGATTCAACGAACCGACTCGTTCGCAAACAATCTCTCTTGGAAAGGATTTTCAAGCCCATGAAGCAAAAGAAATGTACACACAAGCTTCTCTAATACCAACTCTAAAACATATTCTGGACTGATCTGATTAATTTCATACTCATACTAAATGCTAATTTAAGCCTAAATATATATAAAAAACCAGGATTCGGTTCTTCTCTTAATCCTAGTTACTTTATAGAGTTGGAGGATATTAAAGAATCAATTGATCAAATCTTAGCATGGAGGCTAAATTTAGGAAGCTGCAACATTAAGTCCTGTCAACATCATTATCAGTATAATTTGCTTGTTTTGACTGCAAATAAGTAGATAAACACAAAACAGGATTTGTGAATGTTTGCTAATCCCGTTAATCAGGTCTCTTTTGTAGGTGAGATCCAAGCTAGTGAAGCTAATGTGGTAGGCTTACAAAGTCTCTTCCCTTTCACAACTCAGAGTCCAGTATTTTATTTACGAGCAGAGAATCATAGGTCAAAGGTTTCAGCTTCTGTCAGTACACACTTCACTGGCCTTGTCCTTCTGCCTGCTGTACATCAATGCGCCACCTATTATAAGTGCTGTCAGCTCGGCAGGGCCTTTGCACTTTCTTCATGCATGATGGCTCGCTTCGGCCTGTCTGGGATTTATGGAAATGTGCATTTTGCATGTTGCGGATTGACATTAATTCACAGGAGGGTTTTCTATTAAAGGAAACTCAGTGAGAATAATGATACAGGAGGAAAGGAGAAGGATGAACTGCGTTAAAAAATGTGCGTATACTGATATGCGGAGGTTTTTTGGGAGTGTGTTTTGTTTATGGAAGGAGTCTCCAGTGTCAACACTCAGAGGTAAAGTTGTAACTTTAAGTTTTTCCGACAGAAGACTTTACACTTTCTGGTTTCTCAATAACACTTCAAAGTAGCTCTCTGCTCCATAATTTGAATCTCCATCTGGTCATTCAACAAATTTCACTTCAATAATTAACTGTATATTAGAACAACCCTTTACAAAATGGCAGATTCAGCTTGGGGTAACGGTGAGGGGAAGCCAATACAGACACAGATTATCAGTCTACAAAACACGAGTGTCATTTTCACTCCTAGAAAGCTAACAAAGCTGAATCAAGGTTGCTAATATTAGCAAGGCTCAAGTGTTTAGAACCCAAATATGCTCCGGCAAACAAAAATGCAGATTTAGAGACCGGCACATGGCGCCGTTGACATTTCACCAAGTTATTCTTTAACTTTCAACTTCCTCTTTTATATTTACGCAACCTATCGCTAAAAAACATCTGGCTTTCTCATTCAGACAGAGAAGTGTGGAACACAGCAGTGTTTGCAATGCTTGTAATGTTAAGCCACATATTTGCAAGAGCATGCTGTTATTATAAATGGTGACGTCATGATGTTGTAGGTGTCCTGCATGCGTTTGTGTTCATCCATCAGAGAGGGGACCAGTCAAACCGACCCATGATGGCCATCAGCCACACGTCCCCTGTGTTATTTTAAGAGCGAAGCCTGAATGACTTCCCCTTAACCGGCTCAGGAGGATATCTGTGCTGCAAGCTAAGCACGCTTTAAATGATTGTTATTCTAGTAGCGTGCTTTTTCATAAGTGCATGCTGATGGATCTGTCAAACCTCAAGCGTAGGCAACCAATCAGCTAGCAAAGCCTTTTATTAACAATTCAAAGGAAAAAAAAGAAGTAAAGACCAGTATAGTTATTGAAAGCAAAGACTATTAAGATTTTTTTTGGGTGAAATAATAATAATAATAATAATAATAATTCATAATTTAAATGAAAGTTATTATCAAAATATTGTAAAAAAAAAAAAAAAAGTAGAAGATGGTTACTGGCAGGGTGAGACTAAGTTGCGTAAGTTCTGAATCTTAACATTTTTAAACATATTTAAATATTTACATATTTAAAAAGGTCCATGCTTCATTTTTTTTAAATAGTAACACACCATGTGTTGGTCCTGTGTGCAGGCTAAATTAAAATTTAAATGAAAATTAAATTAATTAATTTGTGCAGTTGGACAAATGGATTCTGGTATGTGTGTTTATTATTTATTTATTTGTCTTTATTTATTATTTGTTTGTTTGTCTATCTTGTCTTTATTTACTTACTTACTTACTTACTGTACTTCCGTACTTATGCAGATGTTTCTATATAAAGTGTGCATATTTTGTTTAATGTTAATCTGTTGTGATGTTTCTGTGCATGTCGTGCTGCAGTGATTATAATATATAATATTATAAATCATAATGTTAATAGTAAAATTAACAGTAAATGATAATAATAATAATAATAATAATAATAATAATTGCCTACATTTCTAAAGCTCAGACACAAATAATTCCAACTACAAAACTTTGAAGCTGCCCCTAGAGCTAATAATGCAAATACAAATAATAAATCTAAAAATAGTGAGACAAAAGAAATCTAGAAATAAAAACGGACTAAAAATAAAATGAAAGTTATCTACAGATGAAATGAAATCAAAGTTATAACACCACTGTTAGTGAATAAATTTAAACCGCTAAGAGAGGTCTGTTTATGTATTTCACAGCATTTAAACCTATTATATTTTGCTCACGTGAGTTCCTGAGTTATTTTGTCAGCTTTCCATCCTCAGGGATTAAAATATAGCCCTGTAGAAGATAAGCCATCTCACGCCCTGCTCTCTGTGTGGAAATGATTCATTAGGTAATTTATTGACAAAGGGTGGATTTGACAAAATCCTATTACCATCAAGCCGTGGGAGCTCATCTTGTTTTTGTGGCCTACAGAGTCCTCTAGAGGACAATGTCTGAAATGAGTTCTGTGAAATTCCCCTCCTGAAGATCTAATGTATGCACAGAGTTTAAGCAGGAGTGTTAGAGATGAGAAAATGCAACAAAATGTGTGACTTCCCCAGGCTGATGATTAAGACTAATCCAAGCAATAAAGTCATTAACGGCACTGCGTTAATTATGTTTAGCAAAGTCTATAAGCAAAACCAGCCACAAAATCATTACACAGATCATTACCTTGATGAATTCACAAAACGTTTTCAACATTGTCTCTATAACCAGGTCGGTCTGGTGGTAATCATTCAGCAATAATTCTCTGACCCACTAAGTATTGATCAGTAAATATCTCCAGTAAATCTAAAAAACATACATTGCCCTTCCTTCACACTGTTCTTTTAGATTTGTAGATTGTAAGCTTTGGGAAAGGTTTTGTGCAAATGGAGAGATAACTGGGTAAAGGGAGTAGATGGAGGAATAGTAAGCAGGCTGTTAGAGAATGATGGATGGAATGATAATAAGGATGGAGGGATAGTGCACAGGCCAAAATCAAAGAAAGTATGGAGGGATGGTGATCAGATAGAGGTGTAGTGAGGAGGCTGAAGAGAAAGGTGGATAAAGGGATAAAGAGCAGGTAGGTAGAGGAGGATGGATTGACGGATGGAGAGATGGAAGGGAGGTAGAGGTGGTTGGATGGGGAATAGTAAGCACACGGAGAAGAATGGATAGAGGGATGAATGGATGGAAGGATAAATGGATGGATGGACTGATAGGGAGATGGATGGAAGGTAGAGTGGATGGATGGAGGGATAGTAAACAGAGGAGAATGTAAGCAGGGATAAATGGATAGTGAAGCAGGGCTGGTAAGAGAAGGATGGATAAAGGAATAAAGAGCAGGTAGGTAGAGATGGATGGATGGTGGGAGGGCAGGATGGGGAGATGGAGGTGAGGTAGAGGTGGCTGGATGGAGGGATAGTAAACAGAGGAGAATGTAAGCAGGTATAGATGGATAGTGAAGATCAGTGCATGAAGTGAATAAGCGGCTATAGAGGAGAATGAACAGATATGAGGTGATGAACAATGGCTAAGTAAGAAAAGGATGGATAAAGGAATAAAGAGCAGGTAGATAGAAGAGGAGTGATGGATGGATGGATTGCTGGAGAGATGGAGGGGATATAGAGGTGGCTGGATGGAGGGAGAATGAGCAGGTAGAGGAGGATGCATGCAGGGATAGATGGACAGTGAGGCAGGGCTGGGAAGAGAAGGATGAATAAAGGAATTAAGAGCAGGTGGATGGATGGAGAGAATGTAAGCAGGGATTGATAGTGAGGCAGGGCTGGTAAGAGGATGGATAAAGGAATAAAAAGCAGGTAGATGGATGGATGGATGAATGGATGTATGGACAGATGGGGAGATGGAGTGGAGGCAGAGGTAGCCGAATGGAGGGATAGTAAGCAGAGGAGAATATAAACAGGAATAGTTTCTGGATATTAGGATAGTGAGCATGGAGGGAATAAGTGACTGTGGAGAAGAATGAACAGATAGAGGGACTACAGGCAAGTAGAGGATAAAGGGATAGAGAGATGTTTTGCCGTGTTTCCAGAAGCATAGCGGTAGGGTTTAAAGTCAATAATAAAAAAAAACCTTTCCAATTTAAGCCACGCCCACTTCGAGTTTAAATATGAATACAGATGGGACTAATTGGAGTATTAAACAGATGTAGATAGCGTTGTTGTGTTACACCACTACCATACTTTAGTTTATCATGTCTGAAGCTGTCAGGACGGAGTCGTGTGATCTTTCTGGGACAAAACATTGTGTTTCCCATGTCCTGCTCTCTCTTTGTAAATCACTCTAAACTGTAGTACACTTTGTACACACTGTGCATCTGAATGTCCTGTATTGCGGAACTGCATGAATGTTTTTCATAACAGGCCTGACCACAAAGGCGACCTCAAAGGGAAAAAAAGGATTTTTTAAATCCAGGATCTTCGGCCATCTAAAAATCTGAGCTGCTCTGTTGTCTTGGGAACAAAACTAAAATCAATACAGCTGAACGGTGGGGTGTTGGTACGATGACATCATCAGTGGAAATGGCGACGCCTCATGGATTCCCCTGGATGAGAAGTCCACACATCTGCAGGAAATCACAGGGTTGTTAGGTGTCTCAACTTTCAGCTCGGGTGGGAACTATTTTGCAAAACTATATATTGCATACGTACACAAATGCTGGCATGTCACTAGAATTAAGTCATTATACTTGCTCCTGAATGATATTTTTCCTGAATACCATGGTATCTTGGTGCAGACCTGTGAATACCATGGTATCTTGGTGCAGACCTGTGAATACCATGGTATCTTGTTATAGACATGTGACTCAAGCATTACTGTATGTGCTGTGCTAGTTTGTTGGAAAGATTTCCAAGCACGCAAGCGACACGCTGTGCCAGACAATTCAGCCAGTTATTCTATTATCTTTTTAGTACTTATGGAGCCATTTTGACCACATTTAATCATGTTTGTTATTTGAAATCCACTAAAACCAATTCAGCTGGCAGACTTGCAATAGCAAACTCTTTAGAGGTTATATAACAAACATTTAGAAAAGGGAAGGGTGAAAGGAGGGGCGACGAATACATGAATACATCCATAACAGCAATATGAGCACTTTTCCAGAGGTTTAGGGATTCCACCTTAATCCCAAGAGTGTAAAAGAACATGCACGGTACTTCTTCTTACACTCAGACAAAAAAATGAAAATTTCATTCAGTGCCTTCATGTGGTTAAGTGGACAGCTGTAACATGTAGAAAATCTTGTTTATTACCACAAAACTCCCCAAAGATCAGACTTATTCACAGAATTCACACAAATTTGATGCTTACAGCAAAAGAAATAATGGGAACATGGGGACAATGAAGAATAAAGTAAAATTATGACTAGAGAATCATGTGGAAAATAGAAATATATATATATATTTAAATAAAGATCAGCATCTTCAACTCTTCCTAAAATAATAATTACATTTGCAGTAAACTTAAACACAAGTACACTACCAGTCGAAAGTTTGGTCACACCTTCTAGTTCAATGTTTTTTTCTTTATTTTTATTACTTAAAAGACGCTTCATGTCTTAAAGTAATGATGGACTGTTGTTTCTCT
>JAQQZU010048745.1:7053-20552 GCA_030068025.1 Parauchenoglanis punctatus | reverse complement strand
ACGAAGTTTAACACTGTTTTTTTTAACAACTTTATCTCTAAATGTATGAAAATTGTGCTAAATGTTAGAAAAATGACGCGTTAAAAACGTTAAACTGTTTTTACAAACGGCGCCCCATACAAATTGGCCCTATATGAAATAACCAGTTCTATCAGGGAAATCAGACAAAAAGACTATTTTCAGAAAACAACAGAAATGGAGTTCTATTCTTTTGCTTCTGAACTCTTCATATACAGAGTCAGCAAAAAGTGTATACACACTTCAGGAAAAAAAAAATTTGTATTGATATTTTAATACTAAATTTATTCAGACATCATGAGATTAATACAAGTTACTTTTGGCCTCTACAATTACAAGAGGTGCTCAAAGTGGGGGCCATTAACATCCAAACATTTATGTGTAGAAGTGTTCCTGAAGTATGTATAAATTTTTTTGGGGGGGGGCTGATTCTGTATATTTAAAAACATATATATTAATATTTACTGCCCCTGGCATTCTGGGTAAAGTGTGTATAGCAATAATATAGTATAGCTTCCTTTACAGTTTTCTTATTATTTACAAAATGATGAATGGATTAAATTGTATCTCAGCTAATTCTGCAGTTGTATTGCAGCTTGTAAGTCAGCTTATGTATTCTGATGCAGAAATACTCACAGATATCTTGTTCAAGCTCTCACATGTCCTTTGTGCTGTGTTTACTGGTGTTTGTGCACAGTGGATGCATATTTTTCCATATGCACAGTCTAGAGGACAAAGTAAGACCAATATAAAAATATTCAGATTTATATGACACATTGAGTTAAAGCAAGATTAGCATAATTATTTCCAATAGAAGTCCTCTATTTAGAGATTATTTGGAATTATAATGTTCTGACTTTTGTAAAAAAAAAAAATTATAAAAGTGTTTATAAAAGTGCTATAAATACAGTTATATATTTGATTTTATATTTAATTATATTTAATTATATATATATAGATATTATATTTAATATTCTAAAATATTAGGTAAAAATATATAATGTAGAAATTATCTGCTTTCACCTTAAACTTTATCTAAACATTAGGTCTCAATTACTTAAAACTCAAAACTTAAAACCAAAATAATTAGGATTGCGATTTCAATTCAATTTCAGTTCAATTTGCAGCTTCAAAAAGAATGAAAATTAGTTACAAAAAATATGTGTAACCAAGTTTTCATCTATAACGCACTGATATTGACTACATTGCACTGATTGTATTTTAATTGGAACACCTGTACTCCTGCTCCTTCAAACATTTTCCAATGAGTCAGGGCATAAACACATGCAGATACATGTCAAGGGCTTAACCATAACTGGACATTTGAACATGGAAAAGCATCACTTGATTTGTTTTCATTTGGAAACAAATTGTCTGAACTTGTGCTCACTGTAGGCTCAGATTCATGTTTTTGGCTGACAGGAGTGAAACCCAATGTGGTCTTCTGTTGCAGCCCACCCACATCAATGTTTGCCTGTTGTGCATTCTGAGATGCTATTCTGTGTAAACTCTAGATGGTTGTATTTGAAAAACCTCAAGATTTTTTTTAATTGTAGTTTTGCAATGCTCAAACCAATCCATCTGTCACCAACAACCATACTATGGCTAAAGTCATTGAGCTAAAAATGTCTCCATTCTGATGTTTGATGTGAACATGAATTGAAGCTCTTGATCTATATCTGTATGACTTTTTTGTGCTGGTCCCATATGATTGGCTGATTAGATAACTGCATGACTGAGCAGGGGGACAGGTTTTTCTATTAAAGCGTCCTGTAAGTCCACCAATCTACCAATGTATAACCACTATAACCACTAGTGCCACCAGCCATTAGAGTGTATAAATCTTTATTTATTAACATCTTAATACTGCATATGTAAAAGAAGAAAACTTTACCACAAATGTCTGAACACTGGAGATTTCCATTTTCACACGTACTGCAAAACAAATATCCAGCATGGTTACGTAATGACTTACATTTATTTACAATTATTTACATTATTTACAACTATCATATTTGGATTTTTTTTTTGTTGTTGGTCGAATGTAATACAAAAAAAAAAAACATATTCTTACATGTTTCTCCTAATTTTACTGGAGTTATGTTCTTGGAGATAAGTAGTTAGCTATTTATACCAACAAGGAGAATCTAAATGAGGCCAAACCACCACCATTTTACCAGCAGTGTGATTGAACAGTACAACATACCATTGGCGTCCATCAATAACCCTGGACCCTGGAGGTGTTGTTCCACCTGGGTAGCTGCAGTGGCAGAGGTCACGAGAGCTGCACTTGAGTGTTGTGTCGAGGTGTGTTCCAGATGGGCATCCACAGCCCTCCACTGGGTCATCTGGCATGTTACAGGTTGGGTCAGGACTAGACAATGAGCGACATGTACGATTACATGCCTGCATGGCATAATCAAACCTTAGATTACTGTCACAGGAAGGAGCTGGAACAGAGAAAGGGCAATATCAAATCAGTTGGTTCCATATGACTTTTGTGTTCTCCTATGCTTGATACTGAATGTCCTATAACTTATTTATTTATTCATTCATCATCAGTAACAGCTTAATCAAGGTCAGGGTCGCACATGGGATGAAGTATGATGTTGAAAAATAATTATAGCCAATTATAGAAATGTGGCATAGTAGCACAGTTGATAGCATTGTCACATTGCCGATGGGATCACAAGGCACCATGCACACGCACAGTCGATAACATTGTCGCCATGTCAATTTTGCATGTGCATGGTGTCTTGCAATCCCATTCCATGCCTCATTTCTATAATTGGCTATAATTAATTTTCAACATTATACTTCATATATTCACTTCAGTTTCTTTAATGACAATGAATCTAAATTTAAACCTACTACAGAGATCATTTTAGATCGATCAGACTTTGGGGCAACAAATGAAAATAAATGTAAATTATTTCCTTAGTAAATCTGATCAGAGGTTTAAGTCACTTATTTTGCCACTGTTTAGGGCATTGAAACAGCATCTTTAACAGATAACATGAGGAAGCCCAACTTGAGCATGCAGAGCAGTATCAGTAAACATGTTAGGTGCCTTGATCGCATGCACAACAAGCAGGGAATAGTGAAAAATATCTTCTGATGTGAGTACACTAGTTTGGCGACCACTGATAATGCACAATTAATTTCATTCAATTTCATATCCAATTTTTATCCATATTTCATATTAACACCATATTGTACTAGATTTGGAAAAAAGAGGTGCAGGTGCGAAAAATCAAGTCTGTAGGTGGCATGTATTTAGGCTACTTTATAAAGTTGTGAGAGGGTAGATGAGCTCCTTCTCCTAATGTTTCCTCACTTCATTTCTGCCACAACAACAACTGCACACAGAGATGTCATTAATGTTATGTCCATCACTGCTGAAGTGTCTTGGCAATGGGAAGGAGAAAATGTTCATTCTAATATTATGAAGGTGCTTGACAAAATGAGCTGCCAGTCTCCTCTTGGTTTCTCTAATAGCAATAACAACTCCTATGGTGATGCATGAAAAGTGATGGGTAATAAAAATATAGCCTTAAGGGCCTGTGATTTTAGTGGCTGTGTTAATGAATTTGCATGTTAAACATCTAGAACGGTTGCTTGCAGGAGTGCCACAGGTTCTATTAGCCTGATCATTTTATTCATTCCTGACAAGCAGGTCTTTGATTTTTTTTTTTGTCTTGTGTGTAGGAAATGAATGGAGGTTCTTTATAAAGGGCAGCTATCTTAGGATTGTGATTGTGACACTTATGTGATGCATCTAGTGGACAGTTGGAATAAGAGCTGATTAGATAGATCTATTTATGACTAATTAGACTGATTTTTATGTGTCTGTATTTGCTCCTTATAGCTATTAACATAGACTCACTGCAGGCTGTTTCTGCTCTCCAGTCACCAATGTTGATGCCCTGACTGGCACAGGCTTTAGCATAGTTTCCCAGGCCAACACATGCATGGACCTGTAAGCCAGAATTAGACTGACAGGTTCTCTGAATGCAGGCCTGCAGATTGTAATGAAAAATTTAGAATTGCTGCACTTGTTCATCAAAATATCAAATAAAACATAACTTTGAATTGTTTCTTACATCAAAATAAGTGTTAACAGGCACATAATCATGGCACTTGGCAAAAACACCACTTATGTTTGTCAGCTGGCTGCACTTATCTTCAGCAAATCTCTCTACATAGAAATAATATACCAAAACACAATGTTATCAGTAAAATACAACATTATGCAAACACAAGAAGGAAATGTCAAGAAAATTAATACTACTGAATAATATATGTTTTACTTGTAACACATTTTTGTATGATAAAAAGGCAGCTGTACCATTGTCAGTGTTGATGCATGCATGGGGATTATTTGGCGTGCAGGCCCCCAGTGTCCAGGATAGAGCAAAAGGCTGAGCTGAGTTTTCCACAATACCACTGCTCGTAGTGAAGTCATCTTCTGTGTTGTGGTTGTATGATCCACAAAGACCTGTAATAATGAAATGTACACACACACACACACACACAAATTCCATAATGTTGCAAACACAGTGACTGTGATTGATATACATCACACACTCAAAAGTATGTGAATGCCTAATCATGATCCTGATCCACAAATTTGGATGCATAAGATTTTTTAGAAAGTCTTTGTATGCTGTGGTATTGCAATTTCCCTCCTTTGGAGCTAAGAGGAATAAATACTTGTGTATATACAGCTTTAGAAAAATTGAGACCACTTCAGTTTTTCTTTAAATCAGCACCTCTATGTATGTCAGCCATTTCATTCCAGTGTCTGTGGTGGAATTCCATATTAATCTGGTACTGATTAGGTGATCATCTGAACCAAATTTTATTTAACAAGGAAAAGTATAAAAACCACTGCTGTGTTCATAACGATCCTCTTGCAGTAGGACCAGTTTGGATAGCAAAAACAGTGCTAGTAGTACCTTAAATTTAATTTAAATACAAAAATATCTATTCATCATGCCAAAAGAGTTAAAAAGAAAAGATTTGAGTGAGAAAAAGAAGGGTTCAATTCTGGCTTTACTGGCAAAGTATTGTCTTCCACAGCCGCATTAAGTTCTTGATGAAGCTTATCAGTACGTTATTAGCCTTGCATAGTCTAATTAGTCTTACGTTTGCCTAGTCTTAGAGTCTTGGGTGACTGCTCTATTGACCTCATGTACCAAAGCTGGTGCTTTGACCCTCTGGCTATTGGATATATTGGATATACTGGATATATTGAGCAGTGCACTGTTAATGTCTGCCAGTTGTGTTCCTCGGCTCAGTGCCAAAGGAGGAAGTCAGACGAAGTCGGACCCTTGAGTGCATGGAGTTGGGCTCAAGCTCTGAGAGTAGCTTCATTCTATTGCTATTAGAGCATTGGGCCAAGAGCTGTTTCTTAGTCAGAGTGGATGTTGGTCTTCTGGTCATCCATATTTCCCACATTGGAACTAAAGTGGAATATATATATATGGCTTGCTGTTATAGAAGCATTTCATCAGATCCAAGTTTTCTGATCTTGTCCAGGTATGTCTTGTTCCAGTAGCCCACTTTTCATCAGTATGCCCTGGTTCCTCAGAAACCGATGCAGACCCTGTTAACCCGGGCGACGTCCGAGCCGGTATGGCTTTATATTTATAGATATGTATGTGTGTGTTTGTGTGGATGAACTGTATGAACAGTTACCTGTGGTTGTAACATTTTGTGGCAAATACAGATACATTTGAATTTCAGGAGAAACTTGGACTTGCATCTTCATTCCAAATGTTGTTTGGACCTTAACAAACATTGAAGACTGCCAGTAGACTGTGGCATGTTCTGAAAATGAGGAGACAGGCAACAAGCTACATTTACTTAAGTACTCTGACTTAGGTAAATCTGTAAAGACGAAAATGTACTTGCACTTCATCATATTTAGTTATGAATTGAATGTTTTTTCCATTACACTTTTTCTTGTTTATTAGTTTTATTATTACTGTGGATTTTTAATTTGTTTAAAGTTTTAATTTTCATAAATGAATGTGGCTTTCCATTGGAGATTTTATATACAAATGCACATCAGCTGTGCCGTGTTTGCGCCTTCTAATTAACAGAAAATTGACATTCATCAACATACATATGTAAATATGAAGAAAATTTGTGTTTCCAAACGGCTTGTAAACCCACCAAAATTTTTAGTTCAGTTTGATGCAAATTTTTATACACAATTTAACTAAAGTTTGACGCAAATATGCAGCCCATTGTGTCTGTTAAACCAGTGACGGTTAACCTCAACAGTACCAACTTGTATAGTTTCACAAATGAAATTTGTAGCTTCTGTATGAAACAATATTGTTTTAAAGGAAAAATAAAGTAGTTTAAATGGCAATGTGTTACATTAACAAGTTTTGATCTTATTATGGTTCTGAAATTAAAACCAGAGCTTATCTAACTACTAAAACACAAATTAACAGTTGAGATTGTTTTTACTTGAAAAATATTTTTGGCTGCTCTACCAACCTCTGGAGACAGGATTACTTGACTCCACAGTATCTAAAACATATTCATTTTATTTTGTAGATGTTTGTAAACCTACCGGTCTGTGACAGATTTGTGACAGTGATATCATTTTCTCCTAGTTGTACACTGTTTAAGGAGAAGGTGTATCGTTCCTAAATATAGAGACAAACATGTTCATCATACTTTGAAATAAGGTCTGACAAGAATATCAGCATGTTCATATAGTGGGAAACGCACCTGATACACATTAAGGTACATTTTATCTATTGTCACATCAGAAAACATGATGGTCATATTCCAGTTGAGGCCCTGTAAAAAGACACGGCATACTATTTATCATATATATCTAATTATAATTACCATTGCAATGTACACTGTAAAGTAAAAGTATTAGGCATCCTATTTTTAGTACAAATTTAGTCATAAATACTTATTTTATGAATTCTACATTAATGAGTCAGTACAAAAACATTTTAGATTTCCAAACAGTACTTTCCAAAAATAGTTTTGGTTTTTTTGTATCCTAATTACATAACACCTTTCCATGTATTCTGTTACTCCCCAAGCCTGAAAATAACTACCCATTGCCTTTATCACAGCAGCACAAATTTATGGCAAGTTATTAAATAACTTGTGACCAAACCCTCCAAGCACCTTTTCAAGCATACTACAGTTCTGTTTCATTTGCTTAACTTGTAGGTCCAGCTTGTCCCATTCCAGCTCAATGGGAGAAAAGTCTGGAGACTCTGGAGGCCAAGATATAAATCTCAAAATGTTTTGTTTTTCTTTGTATTGGATATTATTTTGGCACGATTTTGAAGAATGTTTGGGATCATTAGCCTGTTGAAGAATGAAATTTTTTCCAATTATATGTAAGACAGAAGAAATTGTGTGATTATGAAGAATTGAGTGATACTGTTATTTTTTCATGATCCCTTAAATTTTGACTAAGTCCCCAGATTTTCCTCCCCAAAAAACACACCTTTATCGTCACCTATCCATCTCCATCTGATCTGGGACAAATGAAGACAGGTGGCCATTGTTTGGTTAAGTAAGAGACAATCAAGAGAGGCCAAGAGCGAATAAAGTACATTAGAAAATAGAATTCCAACACAAAATGAGCATCAATGCACTATAGACAGACCTGATAGGTCTTCTTTAAAACCAACAGTTTCAGCCTGTGTGGTTAAATGTGTTACTACATTTGTTGCAAGTATTTCTAAAATTTTCTAGTAATGAAAGTTTGACAAAGCATTGCATCATTTATTTATTTATTTGTTTATTCCGAGGGTGGGCCCAAAGTACTGTCCTGTAGTTTATAATATCAGAAAGGGAAAGCTGAAATTCTGATTTACTGTCTCAAATTCATCTTTTGATTGAAGGGGATACACACAAATAGATTGTTTTACTTACCTTTGCTGCCACATAGGTACATTTTCCAGGCAGAGAATATTGTTTACCATCAAAGGTAGTGACAAACCAGCCTTCAATGACACATGGAGTCAGACAGGTGTTAGCTGAACAATTCCATTTTCCTTTGATACATTCACTAAGACAAAAACAGATGTACTATGATTAGATAAAGCACTACAAACAGCATCTCAAGAGACCAGATCCAAGAGCACAAGAGACAAGAGCATTAGAGCAGAATGTTCTCACCAAGTTTGGCACTTTGAGCTGCGCCTCTGCCCTGGGGCATAAGTTGTTCCCCTGTGTACACAAGGACAGTCCTCCACCTTAACACAGTGGTAGCCTTCAGCTCGATCATTCAGGACCAATCCTGAGAGAAAGAAATAGGAACAGATAGAGAGAAAGAAAGAGAGAGTGAAAGAAGACTAAGGCCCTGTTTACACTTGGTTTTAAAATCCATCTTGAGCATTCAGGTCACAAATGGACAGCCAAGACACATCGCCGTTTACACCTGTGTTTATCTTGTGTCTCCAAGATGTCCAGCTGACCACTTTTGTGCAACATTTGTTACTGCCTACATTACTTCCGCTAGAAGGTCAAAGGTCCCCATGCAAAATTATTATTTATTTATTTAAAATCATTATTTTCTTGCATTCTAACAACGTACATCAGTGCTCCTCTCCATTTTTTTCTAGTGTGTCGCGCTGTTATCAAAACAATCCCCATGTCCACCATTAATGACATATTTTCCTGTTACGTCTGTGTTGTGGATGCATCAGGACACATTAGCGTTTACACTACAGAAGGTATGTAGTTAAATGCGTCCCAGACCACCTCGGCAAGTGGTTTAGGCGAATGTGTCTTGAATACGCCTTGGAGGTCATTTACACTTGTATTTATCACTATCCATTTCTGATCATATCACCCAAGATGCATTTTAATACCAAGTGTAAATGGGATCTTAGAGAAAAATTAATAGCAAGGCTGGTTGTTACTTGATGGTAGGTCAAGCAAATATGACTCGAACTGTGAGAAAGAAAAATATGAATAAAATTAGAGCAAAACCAAGCTTGTGTCCAGTGACATTTACTCAGATTACATTACATTACCAGACCTGCCAACTTTTATGTATTTTGCAAAAAATCTTTGGAATTTAACATCAGAGAAGACAAAGAAGGAAAACTTTATGATATTAACTGCAACCACCCTTGCCCACTTTTTTCCCCCAGGATGGAAGGCCTGCCCACTTTCCACAGTCTAACATACTTCTGCTGGGACTTGTGGGGCTCCCTTGCTTTCTGTCAAGGAAACTGGACAATGTTTTGAGTTCATTAATATGAAACAAAATCTACAATTGTATTCTTGACTTAATTAACATCAGATAGGTATATTGTTAACATTAGTTACTTGCATTCATTCAGGATACCTCCAAAAAACTTTTTTGTCTGAATATGGCCAAAAATGGGTTCTTTTAGTTTTCAGTCAAAAGAGAAAAAAAGCTAAAAGATAAAATGAGGCTACAGCAAAGTGGCAAATTGAACATGTTGTAAACAATGTTAATGTTGATGGTAATTAGAAAGTGATTAAATATATCACATACAGTATATATCAAACATATCACTGTTTGTTTGTTGTTTTTGTTTTTTGCTGTCCTGCATCAGTCATCACTCAGACATCACTCATCACAGGTCCAACATTTTGAACATTTTTCCAGTTTACTGTGCATTACTGGAGAATCACCTAAAAATTGCCTTTGTCAGCAAGGAATTTCTGACCGCACAGCTCTCAACTGCACAACTGATAATATTATGACACTCATCCTTACTTTCCTTACATGTGAAATGATGGAAAGAAATGCTCATTTTCCTGTCTTGTTCAGGCAATCAGTTATGGTATAAGGATAAGATTTATCCTGTAGTCACTTGAAACTATGAGCTGATAATGAAAATATGTTAATTGCTTGCTTATGCTTTCATTAGACAACCACTGTATTTAATAATAACGCACACTTTAACCATTAATGGTAAATGGTTGCATTTTCATTGCAGCCCTGGCAACTAGAAATACATACCATCTGGAGGAAGGCACGTGCTGGTAATGAATTCTGTCTGAAGCTGGGGGTTGGAGCAAGTGGGAGGAAATGCAGCACCTTGATCTTGAAATTGCAAATCTCCCGGACATTGAGGCTCCTCTGCAGAGAATTTCACATTTATTATTTTTAATATAATTTGAGAATAAGGTGGCCATCTTAATGATGTGCTGTACTTACTACATGAAATAATTTGTCGCAATTGTGATCGCGGGGGGTATGAGTCATCATCACAGTGGCGAAGGATCTCCTCATAGAAAGAGCACTTTACTAACTCAGGTAAATTATATGTGTTTTGCAGGCAGAGATTTAGAAACTCCTCATCTATGGTGGGATCCATGCACTCTCTGGCCTGAGATTTAAATTTTTGACAAACCTGGAAAACAAAACAGAAATGAGTTTTCCATGCATGCAACTGGTTTCTGACATACAAAAATAGAGTTTGACTAAGTTACTAACAAAAATGCACCTCTCTGCAGAGGACCAGAAGATCCATTTTCCTCTATTTTATTGAGCTAACATTTCTGCAATAATTTAATAGATGTTGCGCTAATATTTTAGATGAATTCCAGATTAAGCTGACTCATAAGGTGTTTGGAAAAATAGATAGATAGATAGATAGATAGATAGATAGATAGATAGATCTAAAACACATAAACTAGGGAAAGAGACAGTAGAAATACCTTTATTCAAATCAAGGTTACAAGTAAAATTCATTTAGCTCCTTGTACACCCAATTTCTGAGACATCATCTAGTTTCTGCTTGATAAAATGTAACTAGTTTCTAGAATTATTTGGCTCTCTGAAGCAGGAGTGTTTTTAGAACCCTTACCTTATCTTTATCATTTACTTGTATGGAATCTTTAACCATGCATTTTTCATCATGAATGATGTTGTTACCAAGAAGCTGTGCTCTGTTTTCTGGGGGAAAAAAATAATAAAATAAACCGGTGGTATGACATGCTCAAAAACTTCAGTAAAACTTAAGCTCATAAAAGAGACATATTTAACCACATTTTCTAGGATGGATTCTAAATAGATTTGTATCGAGCTCCCTAGACTCAGCTGTGCTCTCAGGTTCCTAAACTTTGTGCATGGATTTGCAAATGGCTTCTTTCTTCAGAGAACAAGAATTAAACATTTCAACAGCAACCGCATCCACCAAGTAAATACAACTGAATAGAGCATATTGCATAACTGCCTGTAAGTCCTGAATTCAAGTAAAAGGTAAGATTATATCCAATGCAAAAAGTAAGTTGATTTTCTTATTATCCTCATAAGGTTTAGAAATACATGCACACAATTTAGGAATCTGAGAGCATGGTTTATTAACTGAGAGCACAGATTTACACATGGCTCCTTTTTTTTCCCAGCTCAGCCTAGGGAGACTCCATAGATTTCTTTCTATTGTTCCTATTGAATCACACTAACCTAAACGATTTAGTCCCCCACACATCCCAGTCATTCCATCCGTTAAGGCCAGGTCCAGTTGAACCTATAACAAATATTGTAACAGAATACACATGGGGAAAAAAATAAAATGAAAGGTGTTTTGACCCAAACATTGTGAAAATCTTTATATATATATATATATATAATATAGCATTCTGTTATTTCTGTATAACAGACTGCTACTATGTATAACAGACATTGCTATGGACCAAGTCATTAGCTGATGTAATAAAATCATTTTTAAATCAATATTTTATGTACAGTTATTGATTTCTTTGGTAAGTAGCCATGTAATAAGTGGGATAATGTATAACGGGCTAGTCATTATTGCAAAATAAATCCTTTCAGGGTGATTCAAGACCCTTCCACTTCACATCAGTGTCCTGCATCACCATGTCAAGGTTTATACAAGGTTTACATATCAAAAGCAAGAAATGCTTTATATTAGAGTGGTGCATAAGTTTGTAGCCTACTAAATATCTTTAATTATTCTTTAATTATTTATCAAATCTCCCCATAAAAGCACATGTTTTTGGTAGTTTGTCAATCAAGCATGGAGCCCAGCAAGATTCATATTTGTCATTGTCTTCTATTCTATTCAATAGTGGAAAAACACAACAGAAGCAAAATATGAAATTTCCTGTTTATGGCAATTGCTGCAATAGGCATTTCCACATTCAAAAACTGGTTCTTGTTTTGAAAAGGTGAATAGGAAATATTCTGAAAGTTGATAGGTGGGTTCTACATGCACTTTCAAAGAGAAATATTACTCAGTGGTTTAACACCTGCATTACAGGTGCATTACACCTTTATTTTGAGCTGCTCAATCCTTCTCAGAACTATCAATGCCAAACTTTATAGGGATTAATTGATCAAATTAAGTGAAAAAATCAATGAACTACAATCATCCAGTTGCCATTCACAAAAGAAAACCATCATCCTTCATGACACACAAGGCTGCATGTTGCAAAAGCAATGGAAGACGATTTTAAGCCTTGGATGGAAAGTTTTTACCACATCCAGCCTACCACATAGCGCCACTGGATTTCCACTTGTTTAAGCCTCTGCTGCATACACTCTCTGGGCAAGATATATGAGGATATATGAAATTGGAGAGATAAATTCATTCTTTGCCAGAAAAATGGCAGAAAGACATATAATCTAATGGTGATTACTTTGAAAACTAACTCCATGTATTTAGAAAATTGTGAATAAAGTTTATTCAAAAAGGTCTCAAACCTATGCACCATCGTAATATTGTGAACAAATTTATACAAGGTATTATGAGGTTTATTATTCAATTATATTATTTTATTATTTTCCAAAAATAAGCCTATTGTAATGATAATCCATATAACTGTTAATTATCAAAAATCATATAAGGAAAATATATTTTTGAAATGTACTTAAAAATTTTTTTTAGGTTTCTTTAAAACACTTTTACAGTTTATTTTCCATTGATCAAATTTCCTATTCAGACTTATCTATCTTTCACCCATGGACATATGGAGAATAATGATTTCTAATTAAGGTTATAAAGAGACACTAGAAATGTTTTGATGTTTTTGCTGTACTAACCCAAAGTGAAGTGACACCCCCAGGTAAACTGTACCATGTGACAGCAAGAGGCAGAACCTTGCTTGTAAGCCTGGTATAAATGCCAAATGAATACACACTTTGATAGGTGTGGTCATAGGGCAGAGAGACACTGTAAAATAATGTCATTAAAATATCAGTAAGGATCATTTTGTAGTGATCACACAATGCTTGTATCAGTAAATGCTTCACTGAAACACAATGGCAAGTATGTCACAGCCAAGAAAATGGATTAAAAAATTAATTTAATTTTAAAAAAGGGTTAAAAAGAATAATATTTGCATACCAGAAGGTGATAAAACATTAGGTGAATCATTTAAAAGTATAATTTTCCTGTAATGTGAATTAAGGAAAAAAATTCTGTTCTAATTAAACATAACAAATAGGGTAATGATTAACATTCACTTAGGCTGAGAAAGTA
>JAQQZU010048590.1:0-20577 GCA_030068025.1 Parauchenoglanis punctatus | reverse complement strand
TTCTTATTCCTAGTTAATTTTGCTACAGTATTAAATAAGAATATAGGATTATTTTTGTTATCTTCTATTAGATTGGAGAAATAAACAGAAACTCGGTCAGTCAATCGGCAAACAGTATATCAAAGATAATTCAAAACTCAGAAAACAGGAAACAGAGAGCAGAGTCCAAAAACACAGAAAAGGAAACACGGGAATAAAGACTTGACAATAGCTTCACGGAGGTTAAGCTAATGCTTCGCAAACACGAAGCGCATACGGAAGTCCTTTTAAACATGAAATGATTGTCTAGGAATTGGATGCATCTGCATCCAATTTCGGGTCACGTGATCTGGCTGGGAGTGTGTGTTTGTGGGGGCTGTAGTCCTCCGTCGCTCGCGCCACAATGCGGAAGTGCATGAGAGATCAAAAGCACTATGCGAGCAGCCGAGTTCATCGGGCACACCAGCGTGTGCCATGTGGAGCAAGTCCTGACAGAACCCCCCCAAAAACACTGTTTTCTCGCGGGGGTCCTGGGCCCGTAGGCTCCGGCGTATCACCGAGAACCCCCATTTTTTGCTCAGGCAGCAACTCAGGCATGACAGGAACAGGAGCAGGTTCTGTGACTGGAACAGGAGCAGGCTCTGTGACTGGAACAGGAGCCGTGACAGGAACGAACTCTGTGGCTGGAGATGGAGCCATGACAGGAACGGAACTTGCAACTGGAACAGGCTCCCTGTGAGCGACCTTTGCTTTGACACAAGCGGAACTAGGAACTTGGACTGGCTCTGTGACTTGCGCTGCATCTGTAGCTTGAGCAGCTTCTGTGACTTGTGCTCTCGCTGGAGCAGACTCTGTGACTTGTGCTCTCGCTGGAGCAGACTCTGTGACTTCGGTGGGAACAGTCTCTGTGACTGAGAGAAGAACGGGCTCTCTGACTTGTGCTCGCACTAGAACCAGCTCTGTGACTTGAGCTCTCACTGGAACAGGTTCTGGGATGTGTATTGGGACTGTGACTTGTACTTCTGTGATGAGTACTGGAACAATGACGGGTGCTGGAATAGGTTCTCTGACTTTCACTCTCGTTAGAACAGTCTTTGTAAATTGTGCTCTCACTGGAACAGGCATTCGTTCCACAACCTTTACAGTCTCAGTGGTCATGAACTGGACACTCTCTGTGGCCATGAACTGGACAGTCTCCTCATCAGCAACTTTGGCTTGAACAGGAGTGGGACTAGGAACTGGAACTGAAGTGGGCTCCGTGAAAGCGACTTTGACCTTGGTAGCTTCTGACCCTTGTGGCGATCCATACTTTGTGCAGAAGGAATATTTGTCACAGGCTCTGGTGAAGACTTGAACTTGGAATTTAGCTTGGACTTGGACCTTGGCTTGAACTCTGGTACGGACTTGGAACTTGACTTGGACTTTGGCGCCGACTTGGACTTGGACGCCGACTTGGACTCTAACGTAGACTTGAACTCGGACTCTGGCGCCAACTTGGACTTGGACTCGGACTTTGGCGCTGACTTGGACTTGGACTCTAACGTAGACTTGAACTTTAACTTGGATTTACGCCTGGACCTGGACTTGGGCTTTGGCACGGGTTCCGGAGCAGTAGCCTCCCTTTCGGCTTCCTCTTTCACCACTGGAGGGGCTCTGGAATGATAGCCTCACTTTTTTCACTGGAGGGAGTTTTGGAGCAGTTGCCTCCTTTTTAGGCACTGGAGGAGGCTCTGGAGCGGTTCTCTCCTTTTTTGCCACTGGAGGGTGCTTTGGAGAGGGTGCCTCCTTCTTGGCCACTTGAAGGGGCTTAGGAGCGCCCTCGTCACTGCATTTATCCTGGTCACCTCACAGGGACAGCTCCTCGGTGCACAAAAAATTTCTTGGGGTTGTTCCCTCTGCAGGGCCTCATACCTGATATCTCTGTAAACCCCCCCCCAGGGTATTTCCCCAAAGTCCTTAGGATTTTCTAACCACCACTTCAGGGAGATTAGGCCCTCCGCAAACATACAGTACGTGCGGGTCCCGTGAGCCACCGCATCATGCACCTCGCCCAGATGGGGTCTGAAGAACGAGTCTCCACCAGACTCTGCCGAAACAGTCTACAGTGGAGCAAAAACACACAAGGAGGTTCCTTCACTCCATCATACTGCTCTGGCTGCTCCATCTCCCATTGCTGCAGATAGAAGGATGGCATCGTTGTTATGTAGCCGTTCTGAATCCATGGCGATCCTGCTGCATCTTTGTTCCGGCGAAGCATTCTGTTATGTTTGCGGGGTTTGTTGGGACACATGCGTAGGACAGGAGACGGCATAGTGAAACTCATCTTGAGTTTATTATTTACACTATATACACAGTTCAGCGTGCGATGGAGAGATCAAAAGCACTATGCAAGCAGCCGAGTTCATCAGGCGCACTGGTGTGTGCCATGCAGAGCAGGTCCTGACACGATACTCCCACCACCATGTTTCACCGTGGGTGTTCTTTTGGTGATGCAAAGTGTTGTTTTTGTGCCAAACGTACCTTTTGAAATTGTGCCCAAAAAGTTCAACCTTGGTCTCATCACACCATAACACATTTTCCCACATGCTTTTGGTAGACTTTATGTATTTTTTTGCAAATTTTAGCCAGGCCTGGATGTTTCTCTTTGTAAGAAAAGGCTTCTGTCTTGCATCCCTACCCCATAGTCCAGGCATATGGAGAATACGGGAGATTGTTGTCACATGTAGTACACAACCGGCACTTGCCAGAAATTCCTGCAGCTCCCTCAGTGTTGCTGTAGATCTCTTGGCAGCCTCCCTGACCAGTTTTTGCCTTGTCTTTTCATCAATTTTGGAGGGACCTCCAGTTCTTGGCAATGTCACTGTTGTCCCATATTTTCTCCACGTCTTCACTGTGTTCCATGGTGTATCCAATTCTGTGGAAATTTTTTTCTACCCTTCTTCTGACTGATACCTTTCAACAATGAAATCCCTTTGATGCTCTGTAAGCTCTTTGCAAACAATGGCTTTTGCTGTAGCAGGCAACTGAGTAAATGTCAGGAAAATCCTACTAGGACAGCTGAACTTTATTTGGGGTTAATCAAAGTCTCTTTAATTGATGGCAGGTGTGTACCCAAGAAGAGTGAATGCTGTAATTGAATGAAAAGGTGCTTTAAGAGCGTGTATACTTATGCAACCAGCTTATTGTACATTATTTTATTTTTTATATTTTCCCCAAACAGATTTCTTTGTTTTTCAATTGAATTATACAGGTCATAGGTAACATTAAGGGTGGGAAAAGTTTTGAAATTATTATGGTCTCATTTTTTTACATCACAAAAACCTGGCATTTTAACAGGGGTGTGTACACTTTTTATATCCACTGTAGGTCAAAGATGCAAACAAAAAGATCAAATTTACCATTAAGCAATGAGAAAGCAATGGAAGTATAACATTTATTTTGTATACATGCAGGATATAACATTTCTTATGTAACCAAAAAGCTTTCTGTTGACTTTATATTCAATATTCTTTATTATATAATGAATATATTTCCCTCGGTGTGCTGTGTGTATTTTACTGTATGCCAAGTCATGTTAACACCAAGGCAGAAATAGCCCAACTTGCATTTGTGAGCTCCATGAAGTTATACTTAAAATAGCATCTCACTAGAGACACCGTTAATTTTTGTAGTTGAATTTTTGTATTGGAAAAGATTTCAGGGTAAAACCAAGAGCATTTTAAAAGTCGAGTTTCATTTTACTGAGCTCAAATTCACACATTATTTTCATGCAGCTGAGTCTTTTGAAACATACAGGGCTCAAATGTGGAGGATCTGGAAAAAGTGATAGTACAATGTGTAAACACAAAAGTAGTATTATAGTATAAACAAGTCCAAAAGATAATCTGAAGAGTAAATGGATAAAGCAAGGGATACCCAATAATTGCAATTTAGGAACACGCAAGAAATTATGTAATATACATGAAGTGCTTAAGGGCCTATGTCCACCAAATGTTTTTTTTTGTGCTGAGAGCATCTATTAGCTATACAGTCAAACCTATGAAGTTCAGCATTGACAACACTCAACGTCCTCACCGCAATAAAGGCCTCAGCATACTTTTTTTCACCGCTCTGAGGGTGGAACACTGCCGAGCTCATCAGTGTCACTTCTTTCCCACCAACCAATCAAAATCAAGAAGGGGCGGGACTTACTATTTTAACACTGTCAATGGTGGCATAGGAGAAACTGATCCTGGCGGTCACTGACAACCCAGCTATTTATGAACACTGACATTTCCTAAAACTAAAGGATTACCATGATCAATATTTGAAATCGGCACAATTTCTTTCAATTTTTTAGCTAATATTTCTAAAGTAAATAGAGCTGTGACCGATGCTAGATGTTTTTTGTAACCTGGCAACAATAAGCACTTCAGAGAAATGCTCTGGAAGCATTCTGAAATGAGGTCTTTGGTGCTGCCAGGTGAAAAAAAAAAACGCATCCAGTGGACACGGGCCCTAAGTAGTCCAAAACCTGGACGTGATGGCAGAAGTGGAGCCAGAACTCCAGTGAACATGACCTCTGTTGGTGGGGAGGGGTAATGTACTGAATTCGTTTTGCATGCAAGAATTATTCATATTTTTAGCCATAAACTAATGAATGGATATGTATTAAAACTTGTATTGTTGCCATCATTATCATAATAGTTGCTTATAGATTACAAATTTTATTTGTATACCACTGATATAGACTACCATTTTGGAAATGTTTCCTTGATATGTACTGTGTATATTTATTAAATCTTTATTTCACATGCTGAACAGCACATCAGCTCAGATCAGCCACTTCCAGGTTGGAAAAAAGGTCAGACTTTTTTTCTCATTTTTTCAGTTGCATCCCAAAAATGACCATGCTTTGCAAAGTGTGAGTAGCACTTGCCTGTCGCATGTTTGAATTCTGTGTCGGAGTCCTCTGTATCCCAAGTTTCCTCTCAGCCTTTTGTATTAGTAGAGAACCCCATCACAGCATCACACCACAGAACAAACACTTTCACTCCTCTCTAACAAATTTATACAGCACAGACTTGTTGAGTGCTTACTCAAAGTTTCATGTACACCCCAGAAACCTTTGAAGATCCACTTCAGGCAGTACATCTTCATTCCTCTCTATGTTTATAGTAGTTTGGAGCCTTTGAGCAGCCACAGTGAACTCTGTCAAAGAGGCCTTAGAGATGATTCTGCTATTGTAGCCTTTAATCTGGCTTCTCATGTTGGTCATTAGACTCTCGGTGGGATCTACAAAATGTCTTAAATCATTTTTAGAGAAACACAATTCAGTGCAGTTTCATTTTGGTGAAAAATGGGAGATTTCTGAAGGGTGACATAAATGGCCCATTCTGAGACAGGTAATAACACACTGTGTATTCTCTTAGCACTGAGATGTGTGTGGTGGTCTGGGAAAACCTGTCAGATGTTGCTGTGACTGAATTCTGGAAAATAGAACAACAAGAATGATGAAAAATCAGGTAAATGATTATAAAAGGCTTGGGCATCTCTACTTTAAAGAAACGTAAGTAAGTGCATTTTAACAAAACAATGGGGAAAAGTTTTATTCACTTTTTTCTCTTGCTTCCATTTTCTTCTATTCTTCATTTCAACAAAAGCAGTATTAAAACGGGTCAGTGTTAATTCCTCCCACAGTGAATGCCTCAAAATAATATTTTTTCATAGCTACGTGCCATAGCAAAATGAACATAAGGCTAATCAATTCAATTTGTAATCATATAATGTTTTCCATTTAGCCCATTAGATTATAAATGCATTTGTTTTTAAACTTTGGAGGATTAAACTCATAGAACTTCACTTCTGATTGAGATATGTTAAAATAAGATAGCAATTACAGTTCAGGATAGTGTGAAGCTTTCAGAACTACAGTCATCATGGACATGAACATCTATGCAATATTAGGCTTTTAGTTATTTCTTTGAATTGTTCTTTTTCTGTAACAAAGATTGCACAACATATATCTTTAATAGGAAAAAAAAACAAGACTGGTGGACAAGGTTTAAATTATTTTGGGATTTCTGAAATCAAAACAGGATCAAAATTATACAGTACATACAAGGTCAAAAGTATACATATACCTAATTAGATTATTAATTCAGTGGTGCTGAAAGTTCCAAAATGTCTTTTAATTTGCCAAGGCCAAGGCCTCTTTACTTCCTACTTCCTGATCATGATTGACTTCAGCAGATAGCTACAGCTGATAACATACAAAGGGTTTGTTTGACAAGTACAAGTTAATGGTAGTTGTTGCAAATTTGACAAGGTCTGGAAGATGACCCAAATTGTCAACCTCAGAAATTGGTTCAGATGATCAGAAACAACCAAAGGAACCATCAAGACACAGGCCTGCCATGAAATGGAAGCTATTGGAAGACTGTGTACAGTCAAGAGAGTTTAACATCACCATGGACTGAGAGGCTGCAGTCCAAGAAAGAAGTCTCTGCTCCAAATTCCACATCAAGTTCAACTCAAGTTTGCATCTGACCACACGGACAAAGAAAAAGCCTTCTGAAGGAAAGTTTTATGGTCAGATGAGAAAAAGATCGAGTTATTTGCCACAATGACCAGGGGTACAGAGGAACACTGTACCAGATGTTAAGCATTGTGGTGTTAGAATCATACTCTGGGGCTGTTTTGGTGCAAGTTGAACTGGTGCATTGAACAAAGTGGATGGAATAATGAAGAACCTCAGAATTCTTCAGCGTAACCTCAAACCATCAGCTAGATGGTTGAAACTTGGACACAGTTGGGTGTTCCAACAGGACTCAAAACACACATCAAAGCTGGTTGTAGAATAAACCAGTGGGATAAAGCAGGCTAACATTAAGCTTAAAACAAGTCCTGACTTCAACCCTATAATGTAAAATATGTAGACTGTGCTTAAAACTAAGGTCTGTGCCAGGAAACACACAAATTTAAGTGAACTCTACCAAGAAGACAAGAAGAGTGATCAAATAACCAACCAGAATTCTAGCAGAGGCTTGTTGATGGCTACCAAAAGCATCTGGTCAAAGTGAAACTCACTAAGGGACATTTACACAAATATTAGGTGTGCTGTATGTATATTTCTGACCCTGTGATGATTACAGAAAAGCCAAAATAAATTAGTTTTTTTCTATTAAAGATCTATGTTCATTCATTCTTCAGAAAAATAAACAATTCAAAGAAATCACAGAAAGCCCAATATTGCTATGACATTCATGTCCATGATTACTGTATGCAAACTCGTGACTGCAACTGTATCATACACAGTGTAAATAATTAGAAGGCTGATTAGAGTACTGCATTTTTTTCATAATTTATTTGAATCAACCATGTACCAAATTTGATCTAATTACAATTTAAGTGAAAGTGAAACTGAACAGTTACATTGTAATGTACTTTATGCCCATTATAAAACAATTTAAGATTTGCCCTGCGTGACTATAAGTACATGTTAAAATTGGTAACTGGTGTAGTAGAGATTTTAGTATGATAATTTAAGTACACAACAGATCAGTAAAAAGTAGCAAAGAGCTTTATTGTCATTCTACAGAAATATAATAATATACAGTAGGGTAAAATAGGCCACCAATCTAATCTCCAAGGCCTTGTTGCAATATATTATAGAAAAGTGACAATATTATGGTACAAGATAAGATACAAGTGTTTCCCACTGCTCTTAAGGTGACAGAAATCAAGTTCCAGCATGTGTTTCCTAGTTAGTACAAAATCAGCATTACAGATTCAATGTATACATTTGTTTTTTTTAAACATATTTGAAAACCTGAAACTCTTCCCATACTGTGAGCACAAAAACTGCTTCTCTCCTGTGTGAACACGCTGGTGTGTTAGTAAACTGCTCTGGTAAGTAAAACTCTTCCCACATTGTGAACACAAATATGGCTTCTGACCTGTGTGAATACGCTGGTGCCGCTCAAGATAGCGTCGGTCACTAAAACGGTTTCCACATTCTGAGCACTGATGCGGCTTCTCTGCTGTGTGAACACGCTGGTGAGTTTGTAAACTACTTTGGTAAGAAAAACTCTTTCCACACTGGGAGCAGAAATGCGGCTTCTCTCCTGTGTGAATGTGAAGGTGAGTTTGTAAACTACTTTGTGTGTATACGCTGATGCTGTTTAAGATAACGTCTGTCACTAAAACTGTTGCCACACTGTGAGCATTGATGTGGCTTCTCTCCTGTGTGAGCCCGCTGGTGTTCGTTTATGAGCAAAACTCCTCCCACATTGCGAGCAGTGATACGGCTTCTCTCCTGTGTGAATGCGAAGGTGTTGCCGAAGATGATTGCGCTGCGTAAAGCCATTCCCACAGTGTGAACAATGAAAGGGTTTTTCTCCTGTATGAATGAGTTGAGATAATTCAGACGTTTGAAATTCTTCCCACGCTGTGTGCACTGATACTCTTCCGTGTGAATTTTCTGGTGTTTTTGGAGATCAATGTGGCGAGTACACCTTTTCCCACAGTATGAACATTGATATGGTTTCTCTCCTGTGCGAATTCCTTGGTGTATCTTGAGAATATTTTTCTGAATAAAATCAGGAAAAGAGTTCATCTTTTCTCCACTCTTTGTGAATCCATCGCTCAGAGTTGTTATTGTGGAAGCACCAGATGGAAATCTATTCTCAAAGAGAAAAAAAAAGTATAAACTGGATATCTAAAATAAATTGCCCATTTCCTAATATTTTATTATTTTATTATTATGCTCTGATCATCCCTGATTATGCTCTTTACCTAACTGTGTTTTGACCCCTGCTATGGACTTTTATAATATTATTGGATTTGCCCAAGTAAAGAGCAGTCTGTGGTTAGGTACGTGCATCTACAACCACATGCTACAGTGCTCGTAGAAATGATCGATGGTCAAAAACAACACAAAACCATAACTTGATACACTAAAAAAAGCTACCAAACCAGCCAAAGCAGTAACTTGCATTATTAAAAAACTAACAAACAAACAAACAAAAAAACCCTTACCTTCTCTTAGTTGGTCAGTTTTAAATGCTATGTGTGTTCTAGATCCACGAAATGGGTCAGACAGCATTAGAACCAAAGATAAGAGCATAAATGATAAAGCAGAGTGAAGTCACAAATCGGAAGACAATGTCTTCATCCAAGTATGATCAAGGCTCAATTCCTTCCAAGTGACAAGACTAAGACAACAAGGGAACAAAGCCACAGTATAAGTGAACAACCGTGCAGTCTTTAGCCATCTATTAGCACTTAATTATATGCACCTGAGGAGTTGGAGGTGTACATCCAAAAGCATTTGGTCAACTGAAATATGCAAATGATTCTGCGACAGGATCGTTCCCCCATCAGGGACACAGATGAGGGGAATAACAACAAGGTATGCAATAACTAATTCAAAATTTAAAGACTCGTGCTGTTTCACTGTATGGTTAGAGTCATGTGAAAGGAACTAACTATAGAAAGGACCGGGAATGATCTAATAATACTAGAGTACATAACAACAAATCACTTAACTGTTTAACAATACTTGTCAAGTACAAGTACATGGAATTTATGCGGAATATATGTATTGATAGAAATGCCATGTCAGTATATGCACTATTTTGCTTACTTTATTGACATTGATGATTTTGTAGTAAGTTAGGATAATGTGCAATGAATTATTCAAAAATAAATGTGCCTTTTATTTTATTGACAGTAATAGATGGAGAAGTCCAACAGGAATCGATTTTATAAGAGATTCTGCATTTATAAAGCAACATGACCTGACATTAGAAAGAAGTTATACAAGTAATACACATAATGAGAAATAAAACATTTATTTGATCGCACTGATGAGTCATTAAATCGCTGCAGTGTTTTTTTTTTTAAAGTGGAGAATCTTGCTTTCCAATCTACCCATTTGCATATATAAGTATTTAGGAACAGACTCCTCCATAGACATAAAATTCAGCTCATCTTATTGCTCAAAACTGTAACTATTGTAATAAAGTTTCAAGTATAGCCTGCATATAAGTGCATGATTTAAAAATGAAAAAGCATGCACAGTTAGCTGTAATGGCATGGTTAACTGCAGTTTGGAGTTCACTTTGGTGTTCATGCTTTATTATAAGCCAGTTCATTTTTAATATTTAAAACATGGGGTAGGATGGGTGCTTTTTTTGTTTTCTTTGTCTTAGGGTGGAGGGAGTCACTCCCTCCCGGACACTCTTCATAAAGCATTACACCTTTATCTATAAAGCTTACTCGCCCTATCCATGTCTGCAACTCCCAGGATCCCCAGCCAACAAACTCTTTACACAACCTCCAGTTAAGCATCTACCTAATCACACACCCTTTGTCACTCACTGTATTACGTTGATTAGGATTTTGTAATTATTATAATATAATTAAATAAATTCCATACACAGTAATTCAATTCAACTTAATTGTATAGTACTTATTGTATAGTAACTATAATACTAGTGCTAAGAACATGCATGGTCACAGAGGAGCTTTACAAAAATCTATAACTGAACCCTATAGGGCAACCAAAAGACTTAAAAGGGAACCCATCCTCAGTATACAGTTGTAAGACAGTAAATTGAAATAATTCCATGTTCGTCCTAGATTACGTTAGTCATACATGTAAAGAGAAAGGAATACATAACACATTCTGTAATTACAAGTAATTACATATATTACTGTCATGTATAACTGCTGTAGCTAGTAGAAGTAGAAGTGGCTATTTTAAAATTATATTTTGTTGCACTATATGTAAAAAATATTTCATTATTGCGCAATAAGCAGGAACTGAAAAAAAGAATCCCTTTTGAAAATGACAACTATTTAAACGTTTGAAACATTTGTTCAAATGCACTTTTTTGGTTTGTGTTGCTTCTTTTAAGATGTTGTCTTCTGCCCCTGCCAGGTCGTCCTACTGCTTTTCAGACACCAGAAACCCACTAACATCATGTGTTTCACTCTGTAAAATCATCCTTACTGATTCAAAACATAATGTATAATGGAATGATGGAAATACTCCACTGTGAGCCGATAACCATTCTCAGGTCTGAACGAGCATGTTTTTTTTTTTGAGATTACATTCAACAGTAAAACTCTTTCCACACTGTGAGCAGTAATACAGCTTCTCTCATGTGTGAATGCACTGACGTGATTTGAGAGTACTCTGGTGTTCAAAACACTTCCCATAACGTGAGAAGTAACGTGGCTTCTCTCCGCGTGAACAAGCTCATCGTATATGAGATTACTATTTTTAGTAGAAGGCTTTCTCACAGTGGGCCACATTTATAAAACTGGATATAAATTTATCTGTAAATCATTTATAGGTGCATTTACACAAGAAATTTGGTATTCATGAAAACCCCTTTTTTTCCCGAAAAATTGTTTGAATGTGCATAAATTTCTGCATAAGGAGACAACAAATGTGAACCCCGATCAACTGAATATAAATCACATCAATTGGCATGGGCTACTGAACCTTTATATATATATCGATTATGCTGTCAAGTTTAAATAGCTTATTTATTTCAGTTATGTTCACAAATGTAATAAAACTTTGTGAACTTTATTCATTGTTCTGTAGCAGAACAAGAGAGAGAAACTACAGCACAACATTATAAAGTTTTAAGCACAATTTAAACTTTGGTCTTGGCATTTTTTTGTAACGCTTCCCTGGTATTTTTCCAACAATGAGGGACTAGTCTATATACACATATCTACTGTGGTAGAGTAAGAGAGAGACTTGTCTTTTTTCGCTGAAGTCATGACTATGTTTGCACAGCAGGCCACAATTAGAGCCAGACTCTGTGCTGCAGAGACCTTGGAGCCAGAGAATGTGCAGTACATATGACTGGTTGGATAGTGGGTATGCACCTTGCCATATTGGTCATGGACATACCCCTTCTTCAAGCCACCAATTTACACATTGAGAATATTAACTGAAGAGCAAGTGATTAAGTATTGGTTGCTATCTCAAAATTTTACATACAGTGTTATAAATTCAATAAAACATAAAATACTGATTTGCAGTCATATACTTTGCAGAAATATACTGATGCTGCCATAGTCAGGAAAAGATTTTAGCGCTTTGAGACATAGCTGACTAATCTACCATTTGCTAGCTAATTTACATTGGCTAAGCCATCTTGTTTGTGAAAGTAATGTAAGCATACGTAATGTACCAACTAAAAATACACTGAAACAGGAGTCAACATTTATACTCAACACAATCTATTTTTTGAGGGAGAAAAACACTACTCTCTGTGATTTTCTGCTAGCTCTGCCAACTGCAGTAAGGTACGCTTCTGAAAATGTTCTCTTTTATACTCTGCTTGTTGTTAGTGGTGCACAATTTTTTAAAAAGTGTGATTGGCTAGCTTATTTGAGTGTTGTAGCTGTGGTCATACAGTCAACAGTAAATACATATGAAGTGTTAGCTGACATGGTTTTTGGAATCACTGTCAACTCACAATGGTTTGCTAATTTTGGTCACATTTGGAATTTGCTTTTCCTGTTTGTCACCATGAGGACCAGATTTGTGCCAATGAAAGTCAAGGAAACCATTATAGACATTCTGGCTTCACTTTTTCACTGGTTATGAAAAAAATACCTACCCATGCAGACAGTCATTGGTCCATACCTTTCTATCTCACTAACTCAGGCTCTTTCTCCACCAGTAAAGTGGCATGCCACATTCCCAGTTACCAGTTTCCAATTCAATGCAAGTATGAAGGGCACATTGTCTCAACACAAGGTATTGCAACTCACCTATCCAAGATTAAGGCAGTCTCATTTTGACAATCTGGGGCCTCACTTTACCAATCTGAAAACCTTACGATCCTTTCTACAATCTTGCCTTTATTTCATGAGGTTTATAACTAATTGCTCTTTAATCATTTGGCTTTTGATAGAACTCACAAAAGGGTATGTTTCAAACCAGTCATACACTGATGCAGATCATATATTTTTTGACACATGCTTTTGTGTTGGCATTTGCTGACCATAAGCCATACATACTACACTACCAGCTAAAAGTTTTTGCACACTCTAACATTTTTTACATTTTCAATGTTACTCACGTTCTTCTAGATACTCAGTAAAATTCTAGACACAGTATTACTTCAGCACACGACACCACATTGAGGAACCACAGATTTCAAACTTCAATTCATCGGTCCACAACACCTTAAACCAGTCTTCTACACACCAGTGTCTGTGTTCCTTGGCCCATGCAAGCCTTTTCTTCTTGTTTCGAACCCTCAAAATTGGCTTTCAGGCTGTAATACAGCCCTTTAGCTTTTCCTCCCTCAGTCTTCTGCGTACAGTCTAGAATTTGACTATTCCATCACCACACAACCAGTTAATAGGATGTCAAACATAGATTTACATGCTTTTCCAATGTTATAAAGGAGACTTGTTTTATTTGGTTTATATTCTCATCTGTAGTTGTTCACTCAACCTTCAGATGTATTCTTGCTAAGCATCAGAAAGTTGTTAAGAAATAATGAGAAAAGTAGTAAAAATCTGTGGTGTACATACATGTGGTTGCCAACTTGAGAGGATTGGCCTTCTCTGTGCATTCTTTTTCCTGCTTGCATTTGCTAGCAGAAAGCGGATCATTTTCTGAATTACACAATCCACTAGCTGGGGCCATTGTTGAGGAGTTCCGCAATTACCTCTGCAGAACCAAGTTAATAAGATAATAAGCTGCTCGCCTATGTGCTGATTGAATCCAATTTTATTAAATCCATAGAAGAAATGTCATGTCTCATCAAAATATTTCAGTGTATGCAATCAGACATGCCTCCCCACCAACCAATCAGCATTCACCAGATGCATAGCATAGAAGGTGGAGTTAGCTAGTGATAGGACTGAGCTCTAGCACATCTCTGCGTGCCATGTTTACCCAGAATACCCCTTTCTGTTTTAGAAAGACCAGGGCAGTGAGGGGCACAATTCATTGCTGATAACCCCATCTTGACCAAGTGGTTTTTTGCAATTACGCAATGAGCCAGATTCTTATTAGACAATCGGTGCTTTCAGTTCATGTCATATTGAGCACATACCTTAAACACAACACTCGTGTTTGAATGAACCATGGGCTAGCAACCCCTTGGACCACTTCCAACATGATGAAATACCTAAAACGAATGCATGACAATGCAAATATTAGAGGTAAACATCTGTGGCCTGCAAGAAAACAATGGTGAACTCAGGATCTTTTGTCAACAAGAGAAACCAGAAGTTGTAACTGCAGTTGAAATCTTGGGTGTCAGCACTGGCGTCAGCAGTGACTGATGGAGCTGACTGTATCTCAATCACAGGGGAGAAGCAATAGAAAAGACCTTGGGGGATAAACCTTGTGGAGGTACTGGTTACTGCTTGGATGGAGTAGCTGTTCACCATGACCCAAGCAGGAACCCAAATGATTTTGAGCTTATGTGGTTCACCACTGCCCTGAAATCAGGCAAGCTTCTGATTGCTGCTGTTTAGCATGCACCAAGTTGTGACTACAGAATAATTTACCTTGACTCATTCACCTACTTCAAAATGAAAAATTATGGGGCCAACACTATCGTGCTAGTCAGTGACTTTAATGTGCACCACGAAGATTGGCTTGGAAGTCACAACACTGGCACATTTGGATGATAGGTCCTGAGATGTCCAACTGTCTTGACTATCAACAGGTGAACACAGAGCCAACCACAGGAGATCAGAACTACGTCATCTAGCTTTTACAGACCTTCCTGAAAAAGCTACAGCCTCTGCCAGACTAAATACATTTGATGACAATCACAAACAGGTGATAACCCTGGACACTCCATTTCATCATGACATAAAAAAAATTCAGGAAAGGCAATGACAAGGCTCATTTCTGGGGTCTAAAAGGTCATCTTTCCTCAGTAAAATGGTCACAAATATGTGCCTGGAACTAGGGAAGGTTTGCAGTGATGTCACACTTACAATCCTGGAGGACATGAATCTCTTCATTCTAAGCAAAGCAATCACCATGAAGCAGAGCAAAAAAGCTTGGTTTGATGACAACTTCAGACAGGCAGCCAGAAGGAAATGCCAATTCTTCAAGCAGATGCAGGGTGGGTCCATGGCCAGCAAAGAAAAGTTTCAACAAGCCTTGTGTGAGTACATCAATGCTAAGAAGATTGCTAGAATAAATTACAATAGAAATCTGAAAGAACAACTTACACACAGCACCCTTACCAGCAAAAGTGGTGGCAGATTGTAAACAATGGGATGTCTAGCCAAAACAACATCCCTGTCATTGAGGAAAACTATAGTGTGCGCATCACTGGTAAGGACAAGTTTGCAATAAGTCTCCTGCAAAATCTTTGCTGGAAAATGCAGACTGCCTTCTGCTGCTGCCCCAATCTTCAAAAAGGACATTGAAGACTGAAGAAACTGGATACCCTCAAGTTTTGGCCAAAGCTAATTCACAAATACAGAATTACAGAAATATCTTTTGGAAAAAAACCTGATCTCATGCAGGCACTTTGAATTCAGACCAGCCCTCAGTATGACCATCTGAAGACCATCTCCCAAAAGTGGAATCTACACATCGACAATGGTGAACAGCCCTTGCCATCAAAGGAGGCTTTGACAAAATGTGGCATAATGGCTTGCTATCAAAGCTCAAGGCAAAGGGGATCCAAACAAAGCTCCTTACCTTGATCAACAGCTATGTCCCTGAAAGATCCATTTGTTTAGCACGTTCAGGGCAGAGTTCCAACACATCAATTAATGCTTCTGTCTCCCAAGGCTCTAGCCAAGGGCCTCTGCTGTACTCAGTTCTCCCTGGGACAGCATGTGTGTACAAGTCTCAGGTTTGGTCTATCACAGAATATATATCATTTTCTTGGATAGATGCCTCCAACATCACTGATAGCCCTGGATAAGATCAATTTAGCAGCAGGGGGATGTTCATAGCCACAACAATGACTGTAAACTCCCCTGACAGATTTGTAAGGCCGACACTTCACCGTCATGAATTCCATCAGCAAAGAAGAGGGTTTAGATACTATCACAGCATTCATGCTCCATTGTTGTGATGTAAAAATACATGGCCCATCCATGGGTCACACCAGATGTTGTAGTGTCCTGGTCTGCTAGAAGGTAGTTAGCCAAGTTACACGAATAGCTTTTTCATGCCATATTAGGGATGCAGCTGTTGAGCTATGTTTCTGTAAAAGTAAAAATGAAGTGCTCCCTCATCTCTCGCTGTGTGGTCAACTGTTTTAGCATGCTGTCATCTTGAAATTATCTTGGAAAATAAAGCTTGGAGGAAGTAGCAGAAATTCATGCTACCTCTTGTAAGTCTAACTAGGTTGAACAGTTAGTGTGCTTTGCCATGAAACTAGTACTAATCATAGCATGTAACAGTTTCCTTAAACTGTCCATCTCTCTTATCTGACAATGAAAGAAACCCAGCTAACATTTTGCTTAGTTGATAAATAATTTTGTAACTCACCAAAGAAGTGTTAGTTTGCCATCTTGGTCATCTCTGGTCAAATTCAGCAAAAATGAGTCAGAGGCAGGAGTTGATTTTCAGACTCTTTACGTTGAATCATTTGCTTAAACAATCTTTATATTAGCTTCTACTAACAGAAACATAACTTCAGAACAATTTCACCAATCTACAGATCAAAACAGAGGCCTAGCTTATGTAGGAGGAGAGGGTTGGAGTGAATGAAAGAGAGTTTATTAAAAAAAGAAATGCTTACCTATTACATTACCTATCGGCAACTGAATCTCTGAGGCTTATGCTACATTTGACTTGCAAGGAAATGGGAAGTCTGAGTTTAGAAAGACAATCTGTGCATTCAAGGTACAAAGTGGGGGACATCATTTTTTTTTATTTTTTTTTTTAAGCAAAAATCTAGCCAGCAAAATGTGATGTATATTTACCTACTCAAAACCGTACAATCAATAATATATTGACTTGTTATAGATTTAACAAGTAACTATGTCTGTATGTTTTCTGATCAAAAGCAAATACCTGTATACAGCATAACAGTTTTAAATGTAAGAGGTTCTACTTTGTTTACTTCTGTTGCTGCGCACAATGACTCATCAAAACTGAGAACATAATTAAAACCAAATATAATTAAAGACCAACAGTATTTTCAGATTACATCTAGATGAGATTATCTACGCAAGAAAGAGTGAAAGGATAATAATGATGCAAATGCCCCGGTTCACAGGAATACAAATCTTCTAGAAACTCTCTATGGCTATGTAAATTTACAGCTATAGGCATCTGAGAATTTAAGCATAGAACAGCTATAACAAAACACAATACTTATTTTTAGAAAGCTTTGAATCAGTTTCTATCAAAAATTTTTATATTAAGCAGCATTAAATAGTGGTGAGACAGGTTAACAGGTTTATCATGCAAGTTAAGATTACACTTGCATCTGATGGGATTAAAGATGTATAGTTTGGTTAATCCATAGCTCTCCTTGCTTGACCCTAGTGCAGCTTTTGATACCTTAGGTCAGTCATTCCCAAACTTAAGAATGCACTTTGCAATTTGAAAGCTGAAATCTTCTATGGCCTACCCAAACCTTTAGTCACAACTCTGATCAACACATGAGACTAAGATGAAGTATTTAACCTCTTAACATAACTTATATTAACATTTTAATGATGAGATATTCTGTTAATTAAGATTCCCCTCCAATGACAAGATGTAAGATTCAATAAAATATAAGGTTCTGGATCAAAAATAAGTGAGATAAATGAAGAATGTCTCAATTTAAATCCCATGGCTTTGTTTTATTAGTTCTGATTCCTTTTTTTAAATATAAATATTTTACTTTTCCTTTTTTTTTTAAAGACACTCATATTTTATGGTAATTTCAAATGTGTTTACAAAATTGAAAATTAAAACGTTTTATTTATTTACTGTAAATCACCTCTCACAGCCCACCTTCAGAAACCTTCACAACCCACCAGGTAGCTGAGGCCCACACTTTGGGATACACTGCCTTAGAACATAAAATCCTTTTATATAGAATAGAATTTCATGTTTCTGTTAAGGGAACGGCTCAGGATGCCGAGTATCTTCCTCCTACTCAATTATGAAAATACAGAATTACTTCTAGTAGGGTTAGGCTTCTACTAGGGTTAGAAGTAAGCTTTCAATTTATTTAGAAACTCTGGATGGCCTTTCATGAACACCATGTGCAGCTGCGAAAGACATAAGAAATATGTCAATACATAATGCAAAAAAATTGTTACAAAGTTATATTATCTTGGTTAGAATATTGTAGCATATTGCTGTCTGGATGCTACAGTAGGTGCATAAACAAGTTCAAGTAAGTCACCAAAAACAGCAGCCAATTTTTTCCTTACTAAAATTGGAACGGTTTCGCACTGGTACCTAGAATAATGAAGACTACATCACACGGAAGAGTTTTTTTAATCTAATTCTAGATACCAGTTCAAATGTGAAAGGTACCCAACCCTAGCAAGAGCATTGCTAATAATATGCGTTCTCCTCCTCTCCAGCTACATGTTACTCCTGTTGCTTGATGATCTGGATTCTAATTGCACTCTGGTCCTGCCTAATCCATCCTGATCCTCTACTTGCTTATTATGCTCCCACATTTTAAAGATTGATATGAAATTGCTGGATGGTAACTCATTGTATAGTCTAAAGATGCACTTACATAAAACAGTTTATGCTCAAGTTTCATTCACTATTTAGTGAATAACTTGACTCTCATAATCGCATTATCCAGTGTCATTCCGAAAAGGGCAGGTTCCCTTGTGAGTCTAGTTCCTCATGTAGTCTTCTACTTAAACTGATTTATATTGTTTTGAGAATTGTTTTTTCCCCAAATTAGCATATGGCTATTACACAAGCCATGCCTGATGCTTACTAGCCGTACCCAAGCCCTCACTGCATATTCCACGTCATGCTGTTCTGTCGTTTGAGTAAGTGCTTTTATGTTGGTGGTAGTGGTTTCAGGGTCAGCTGTGCAACAGTATCTATCCGGACTGTATTTGTAAATTGGCAAGCTAAGATGCTTAAAATATCTGGTTCTCATCACTTAAACTTTGCAGGACTTTAACTGGGTAAAACAGAAGTTTGGCACCACAACACATCTGTTGTTCTTCTGTGTGGTCTGATATGTAGCACCTTGGTCCTGGAGTTATGTTGTCTCATTTCACTGTGTACTGTATCATCTGTATATGGTTGAAATGACAATAAAAGCCACTTGACATCAGCATATTCCTGAAGTGTAATGACCAATTGTTACACCGCTGCTTTAACATCTGAACTGTAAGGCTCAGCTTTCCTTCTATAATTTTAAATGATGCACGACACTAGGACTAGCTTGACATCTGTACTGAGGATCACATGCAGCACTGTCAATCTAAGCCAAATCCAGCTACATCTATGAATGCCTGATTTGCCTTATCGCCAATATATTTACTGTCCACTCAATCAGTGTGTGTTATTTATTTATTTGCTCAGTAGAGACTTGGAGCCACAGCATGCAAAGTACAAAAGGCCAGCTGGACAGTAGGTAGGACAATCGGTCACTACCATACTGGTAGTGGACAGTCTACTTAGTTAAGGTCTGGAGCGCTCATGCTGAGAGATGTGGCCTGAAGTTGTTAGAAAGTGTGTGGTGTCAATTACTAATCAACCACAGCCTTTTAATTGTCACCAAATATGTCCTATGAAACGTATTTATCATAAGAAAAAATATTGGGGGAGATATCGAGGTCAACTGAAATAGTAAAAAAAGACAGAACACTACTCCCTACAATAATTTGTGGAGCTGTAGCTTAAAGTATAATTTTGGGTCCCATCCCACTCACTAACGTCTTAATGAATAGGGTTAAAAACTGTATGCAGCCAGCAACTGGGCCTCAAAGACATTTTGGCTTCATTTTTGAATCACTGTTGCAAAATTCCATATATATCCAGTCATTGTGACAACAGGATTGAATATGTCTGTCTGTAACTTAGCAACAATGTATTTTGTGAAACTTTATTGTCACTGTATATTTACAGGCGTATTCAGCTAGCCTCAAGTGTAAATATACATGTTGTAGTGCAAAATAATAGAATATAGGACATCAAGTAGCTAGTAATAATAATAATAATAATAATAATAATAACCATGAAAATACCTATATACATGCACACATCAAACTCTATCTGTCAAATAAATTAGGACAGATTAATTTAAAAGCATTCATTTTCTGGTCTAATAAGTTAAAAACAGAATTTATATTCTTTGATCAGTGTACAATGGAAGTGTAATGTTATGTTTTCAGTCCATGTAATATAAATTTCGTTGTGGTCATATCCTATGATTTCTTTTAGCAATTCTTACAATCCTATGCATCAGTTCAGGTTTAGTGTGCTGTGGATGGATGGTCACCTGGCCCAAACTCACCTGGACAGGGCTTGAATTCAGATCATCAATGTTTCTGTCGTTTCTCAGGATTAGCTGAATTGCATGTCTCCGCCATTATATACTCAGCAAAAAAAGAAACGTCCCTTTTTCAGGACTGTGTATTTCAACAATAATGTTGTAAAAATCCAAA
>JAQQZU010048310.1:0-20629 GCA_030068025.1 Parauchenoglanis punctatus | reverse complement strand
CAGGCAGCATAACGTTCTCCTTGTCTTCTCCAGACTCTTTCACGTCTATCACAGCTGCTCAGGGTGAACCTGCTCTCGTCTGTAAAAAGTACAGGGCGCCAGTGGCGGACTTGCCAATTGTATGCCCCCCCCTGCCCGTCACACCCAGCCGGACTTGCTGGACATCCCGTTCCAAAACCAAGGGCATTAAAGTGGACTCGGAGGCTATAATCGTCCTGCACTCATCCTCATCTGTGGGTGTTGGAGCATGGCTGTTGTTTATTCAGCTAGAAGAGCATTAGTGAGGACAGGCACTGATGCTGGGTTTGGAGGTCTCACGTGTGTGTGTGTGTGTGTGTGTGTGTGTGTGTGAGAGAGAGAGAGAGATGACCTGGCCAGCTCCAGCAGCGCATTCTGTCTGTACTGCTCCTCGGCGTCTGTAGGCTCACAGTCATGTTCATCAAAATACGAGCTCATCCTGCGCGCGCACACCTGAGAGAGACCGTGTATGAATATCATCATTACTCTGTATAATACTCTGTAGAACTAGCTCACATATACACATTACACACGTCTTCCGTGTTTTAACACTTCCTGCTAGTTACAGTTGATTTCTGAGATCTTTTACTTCTGACTAAAACACCAAACAACTCCTACGTTTCTACACTTATTGATCCCGGCTAGCACCAGATTAGCAAACAAGCTAGTAAATTAACTAGATTAGCTGCTCGGCTAACAGGTAAACTAACGTTAAAAGAGACTAAGACAAGTGAATACGTGTCAAATTAATGATTATTTATCATTCTTATAAAGCCTCTGACCGTTACTGGAGGATCTCTGGCTGTGTTTGACGGTTAAACCGGGAGCTAACTCTGCATTATCATCATCACACGGCCGCTGGTACTCGCCTCCTCACTCACTACACAGGCGCACTTCAGACTGTTAGCAATAACGGGCTTCGCCCCCTATGTAGTGCGCACTTCCACCAAACAAGGGGGAATGGAAGACAGCCAGTGGCGCACGGATTCCGTCACTTCCTGTGTATGGTTTCGTTTTGTGTTCACTGCAGGCTAATATTGTAGTTTTTTTAAAACCAGTTATTTATATTAGTCAGTGGTTTTCTGATATTCTTACAAGCTTGATTTTATTAACATTTTCATTTATGCAAAAGAGGTTTCGTCTAATTATACGTGCATAAATTTGCATGCTTAATAAGACCAAAAGTTTGTTTTTTTTTCATATTAGAAATAAAGTGTTTATTTAAATGTGAGAAATTACAATACACTCTTATACACAAAAAAAAAGCCATTTTTCATTTTTCATAAAATTGAACGGAAATGCAACAGTGATCATCTTTTTTTGGACATTTATATTAAGACACAGACAGATAAAGCAAGTTCAAGGCAAGTTTCTTTTCTGCAACATAAATATTAAATAGTCAAAATAATCACGGCATAAACATCAAATATTTAAACTAGTCAAAAACATAAATATAAAATAGTTCAAACACGCCAAATTGGAAAGGAATTTAGCTTTTCAAGTTTTATCGTCCTGTACCAGAGTGCGTTCCACCTGCTCGCTCCTGACAGAAACGTGACGGCGCAGAGATCTGGGCCTGATCGTCCCGTCAGTAACGTCATGGCATCGTGTGCTAAACGGTAATTTCACTGATTATTAATTCTCTTCAGGAAGAATGACTTTATGTTTTATGTCAGATGTGAAGTAACGAAAAGGTTAAAAGGAAGAAAAACGAATTGGAAGCAGAAACGGATCCATTTTCGACGTGAAATCTATGATCGGGGGCTAGTGTTTCTTCTAGCAGCTAGCTTAGGCTGACGTTTCTTTTGTTCTTGACTTGAACACAAAGGCGTTAGCGCAAAATCTTTCAAGTACATTTATTGATTTCAGAATAAAATAAGTTTGCAGTTCTCGCGTTGTACTTAGCGTACTATGCTTTGCGCTAATAGCATTTAACATGAACACGCTAGAAAGTGTAGAGTCTAAGATGTAGAGCGTGCTACGGTCGGATCCGCTTCATCGTCTGAAGACACGTCCGGAGTAAACGCAGGGTCCCGACACGCTTGCGTTTTTTCTACATATCTTGAGAGGAAATCATGAGAACCAGTGGCAGTGGAGCCCGGTGATGATGATGACGATGAAGATGACGACGACGATGAGCCAGAAAATTATACAGTAATTCAGCTTCCTGTTCGCGTTCGTCCGATGCTGATTTTGTACAGGTCTCCTTGTGGTCTTGGCAAAGTTCTTACTCTGAAACAAGAGAAACACGATCAGAAGGTTAAGCACGACAAGCAGCTTTACGACAAGCCGAGTGAGGAAGAACTCAAACGTGGGATTAGAAGCCTGGGATGAGTCTTTAGGATTACAGCAGGAGCAAGGCTAGTGAGATCATGCATACGTGAGCGTTTAAGAGAATCGCACGTACACACTGCAGCAGCTTGTCCGCTCTATGGTCCAGCTCGTCCAGGGTTTCCCTGCGATCTTCAGCCCTGATCAGGTTCTCCTGTATGATGATCCGGACATCCTCGACGTCCTGCTGAAGCTTCGGCAGCAAGCATTGTCTTTCCTCCTGAACACAAACACGACACACCTCAGAGACCACAAACTCTAGATCCGGAAACTGCAAGAGAGATAAAGAAACGGGTCGAGGGAACGTCTGTTTATTGCTTATATATTTAAAGCTGTCTTAAGTGAGAACAGGAACCGATTTGAGTCATGAACTATCAATCGAACAATAAACAGATGAACAGTACGACGCCTGGTTCTTTAAGAAATCGGTTGCAAAAAAGAGAACCGCTTCAGAGCGTGCTCGGGATCCCGTCGCTGATTATTTTCCCATAACAGCGTGCCACGTCTTGGTTTCTTCCGTACTCTTTAGCTAGCTGGCGTTTTCCTTAACTTGCTTTTATCTTATATAGACACATAACAGGCTGATGTACTCATTGTGACTTTACTTGCCGTTTCATGCTTCTCTAAGGAGTGCAAAATGTGACAGGTGGAACACGAAATCACAGAGATAGAGGGAAAAAAATCTTGCATTTCTTAAATGCTTCATAATTGTGGGAGGAAAATATATATATTCAGATTACCATGTGTCCATAGCAGCTCTACACTGAAACATGAGGAAACATGAAAAGTGCAAAATGAACTCCAGAAGAAGAAGAAAGGCGTGAAAAAAAGTTAAACTCACCATAACTGTTCTTGTTTGTTCTGTGCTCTCGTTACTGACTGTTTCTTAAGGACACCTGAAAGGCAGCAGTGAACCTCCTGCAGCTCTGATCCTGATTTCTGTCCCTTATTTCCTTCTTTCTTTTTTATATATATATGTGTGGGTGTGTGTGCGTGTGTGCGTGTGTGAGTATGTATGTGTGTGTGTGCACAGTAGGATAGGTGGGGTTGTTATCCTTTGAGCTCATAACTGTGTTTGATTATTAAAAAGCTTTGTAACATTGTGTGTGTGTGCTTGTGCGTCATGCTCCTATCTGGGTTGCCAGATTGATGATTATGTATATAGTTGTCAGACTCCAGGACCTCATCATGGCTCCTCAGCCAGGCCTAAACTTTACCTGACAAGTTGGATCAGAATCAATCCAGCAATATATAAAATAATAATAAAAAAAAAAATTGATCTATCTATCTAATATAATCTATTTGTCCTAAAAACAGTGTTTAGTACTCTGCAATAATAAAAAAAAAACAACAACAAACTAAGACAACTAGTGTTTTTTTTCTTAATTAAAAACTTCCCAGTTATGAACCAATACCAACTAATTAGGTTGGAAAAAGTCATGAAAATAACAAAGAACCCATTAGTTTTGTGGACACGGTGTATGAAATAAAGCTAAGTTAGTTTCAGTACTGTAATAAATTGCCTGTGATGATATGAATTGAAATGGCAAAGCTTAAGTAATTCAATGATTACTATGATTTATTTTGGCTACATTAATATAATATATCATGAATTTATCAAACCACTAATAAATATTGGCACTTAGGTCTCAGCATTGCTTATTATCAATGTGTTTCCCAACTCAATCTGGCAACCCTGCACTCACGCTCCTACTCCTGAGTGTGTGTGTGTGTGTGTAGAAGGAACTGTATCACACCAGCATGGTTCTTTGGTTACACAGACACTTTCATTTTCCTGAATGCAGAGAGAGGGAAAAACCCAGGCAGGGGAAATCTCAGCATCGAAAAGAACACCACTGTCTCCGAGCCTTGCATCACTCTGGCATTTCCTCCAGCAAGAAGAGTTTCCAAACTGATACTTTCATGAAAAGTATCAGTTTATTCACCTGATATTTGTTCACCGTCGGCTTCCTGATCAAACTCTACTGCATCCTTACAGCCTCGAGTGGAAACACTCAGACGTCCACGATTACTCCCAATGAAACCAGCTTTCTCCTTTACCAAATTCCTGATGACACGAGCTGCTTAGTAAGGAATAAACCACTCTGCTGCGGAGTCATGCTTACCACCTGAAAGCTGATTTCCTACAACATCATATCGAATATCGAAGTGTTTTTTTTCCTCTTCCAACACAGCAATTTACTGAAGATTGTGATTTTTATATAATCGAAGGGCCCGGCTCGTATTTCCCAGAATGCAATGTGAAACCACGTGACCGCTAGCTCTGTCACCTAGCTGAATCCCGAGCCTTTTACGAGATAACGCTGCTCCATTACGTACAGAATCACCAAAACAAGATTTCACGTTACAGATTATGAAATATCCACGGCCTCCGATGTTGACATCTAGGGCCTTCTGGGAAAAATAAATAACACCGTGTCAGACTTTTCATCCACTTATAGTTAGGATTAATGTCGTAAAACGAGTTAGTTCCTGTTCTTACGTTACTGCAGCTATAAACAGTAGTTCCGCTTTAATATTTCTGTCTCTTAAAGTTAATAAGACGAAAAAAAAACCAAAACCCTGAGTTTGTTAACCGTCACCTCGTCGCCAGTTTCAGGAACTACATTACCCATCAGCCCCAGCTGTTGCTCCCGATGTACGTTCAGGTTACCGTGTCAAAGCGCGTGTGAATGTTTCGTGCTTTTTTTTTTTACGTCTGTTATTTTGTTCGTAGCTTGTTTAATAGTAAAGTATCAGTATCCCTGACCTCGGTGAGTCGACCGGACCAAGAAGCCCACTTCGACAGGAGATATGATCGTTCACACCGATATCGATGTGCGTAGTTCTTCAGAAACGACCCGAAGAGCTGGAAAATAAAACCAGCGGAGAGTTCCACAAAACAGTAAGAGAGGAAGAGGAAGAATAGAAGTCGATATTTAGTGTTCAAACTGCACGCTGTAGTAACCAAACACACACAAAAAAAAACCCTTATCACCTTTTTTGGGATCCAGATTCATCACACAATATCAGTTCTGCTTTCGACTTCTCCTGGAACTGCTGCTTTAATGATACGCGAGAACGTAAACCACGATGCTCTTGTATCGTGGTTTAGATATCATGCTCTAGCTCAAGTATTAATGCTGAGGTGTGATGACGCGAGTTACTGTCTCTACACCAAAGCTGATTATTTTCCCGTAATGCCGCGTCCTGAAGAGTTCTATTTTATAACAAGGGTCACTTCAGGTCATTCCTCAACCCAAAATACGTGAAAGCTATTCTTTTTCTTGTTTCCATCGGACGAATAAATATGTTAGCGAGAACGTAAAAAGAAAGTCTTGTTAAAAACAATTAGGTCAAATCTAATCTAGGGAGAAGATGCTGCATACAGGGTGTGACTAAAACAGATGTGCGGCAGCCTCTTTCCCCAAACACCTGGAATTTATGGTAAAAACCCTGTATTTTCTACCACCTCGGGTTCCTGTGTGTGCGGCGTTTCTGTGCGCGCAGGGGTTTCCTCCGAGTTCTCCATTCGCTTTCACTTCTGAAAAGCGGTGTAGATCAGTGTGTGCATCCCATTCCGTGTGCATTCCTACCTCACGCACGGCGTTCCCGGGATAAAGCGCTCATGAGTGAGAACTGCTGAAAAATGACAACTTTATCAATCTACTGAGCTCCAAAACCCTGGTGTTCTTACAGATTGAGTGAAAAAAGCGCATTAATTATTAATCACTCCATCTTGCTGTAGTGTAAGAGTTGTTCTATATCATGCTATTAATAATAATAATAATAATATATAGATTCAACCATCAATTCTTAAGTCAATTCAATTTATTTGTAATTGTGTAACAGCATACAGAATATACACAAAACCTCTTTACAGGAATCCAGATGCAGATCTGTAAAGAAACGAACGAGCCAGAAGTGACAGCGGCGAAGAAAAACTCCCTGAGACGCCACGAGGAAAACACCTCCAGGCTCCGAACGTTAGTAAACACACAAGTGCAGAAGTAGGTACTGAATACTGAAGTCTCTAACGACAGAGGATGAACTCTGGACTTTTAGTCTTGTGAACACGAGATCCATATTTTCCCCCATGTTCATTCACCTACAGTTAATTACATATATTCCGTATTAAGACAAAACAAATATTCGCATGACATGTCTGGTGCTACGAGACACAAACTGCTGAGATTTCCTTTTTTTTTTTTGTATATAGGAACAGTTTTTCCACTTCGTCTATAAAACTATAGACACATCAAAGTCTTACAAATGATATAAAACTGGATGCTGAATCAGTGGTAAGCGTTACAGCTACCGTTGTGCTGGTGCAAACACACATTATAACACAGGATTTTAAAAAAACCCGCTCCTGAGTAGCTAAAATAGCCGTTAAGTCCATCACATTTTCTTCTCTGAGTCTGTTTTCTTCATGTCTACCGTGACCCAAATATTGCAGCGAGGATGATGATGATGAGGACCAAAACAACTGCTCCAATGACCGCGATCAGCTTCTTGTTCTTCCATGACATACACGAGTTCTCTCTCTCCATCTTTTCTTTCACTCTCTTTGTTGACTTTTGAAACTGTTTGCCCTGTGAAAAAAAAAACCCAAACAGAATTATTCAAAGATCTCGTCTTCGCCTTGTCTGTCTCTATGTGTTTAGGGCTCTGTTTGTTTTTTAAGTACATTACAACTCTAGTGTGCTGGTCTGGGAAATATGTTTTTCTTTTTCTTTTGCATCAACCACAACCAGTGTAGTAAAAATCTAGAGACTTATAATGAAGATTTTGTTCCAGTTCCACTAAAAGGTACCTACGTGTACCTAATCTAGCTAGCAGAAAACAACCTTAGTGCCGAACTGTAAATAATGAGACGTATATAGGATCACTTCAGCTCAGGTAAAGTTCACTTGCTACACGTAAAGCTATACTGCTATACTGCTAAACTCATATTTACACGCTCAAGCAGCTGTTCAGCTCTGTCGTCCAGTTCCTCCAGTTTGTCCTCGCGCTCTCCGGCCTTGTCGATGTTCTCCAGCATGACGTTCTTGATCTCCTCCACTCCTTCCTGAAGCTGCTGTATCTTGCTCTGTCCGTCTGCCTGATCCAAACACAACACACACACACCTCAGTGGTGTTAAAGTGCCGAGTATACACAAAAATGGCTGCCATTTTCACACGCATTTAATAATTGATTGATAAACAAAGTGCTTTATTAAATGAGAGAAGTTCCACGGGCTAGTTTCCTCTACCCGCAGAGGAACCATCCTCATCCACCTCCAGGGGGAACTTCTGAGGTCATAATACAAGAAAAGTTTAACTGCGAGCAAGGCAAGAGCGCCTCCTTCAGGCAGAAAAAATACTTGTTTAACACTTAATCATCAAGGATGAACAATAATAATGACTACAGGGAATGAAAAGTTTGGAAAAGAATTGAGCTTAATCAAATGATAAACCATCATCTCTTAGGGTTGATAAGAAATATTGGTGGTTGAGGTTGTGTTTATGTTGTATATTGAACGCTGCTTCAGCTAGCTGAACAACTGAAACTGAAATTTCTCTGCTGATGAACTCTTACACAGGCTCATGGATATGACACTCGCTACAAGGACACCGAGGGTTTTATTCTTGTAGAGCTCCCATGCATCATTTCATTCCTCAGGTCACTATACAAACAGTGATGTCATGATAATGTGTGGAGGGGATGAAGTCTGCTATGTGGAAAAACTTGCATTTCAAGTCCCGATCTGCAGTGATGTTTAGTGCAGAAGAGGACACGCTGGGTTTACATCTAATCACCAAATTTCCTATTATTATAGCCTGATGCGTTTCCTGTCTTACAGATGTACAAAAACATACGATGTAAACATGTTTCTGAGGGTTCGTATCACGCAAGCCTCAATTTGTTTTATCTTCTTTAAATTACTTGTGGCAATGCTAGCTTTGCTAGATTACTCAATGATTCATTTTCACACGATTCACTTTTTATTTGATTCCTTTTTCAGATTTATTCATTTTCACATGTGATTCTTGAAAAGATTCATATTACATTGATTCATGATTTAATTATTTACATGATTCCATTTTTACAAGTGATTTATCACAATTCATTTTCTGATTTCTCACCTGATTCATTTTCTTTTGTCCCATTTGAATTTCCACTTGACTCATTGATCTTCACATGATTCATTTTTTCATGTTCATTTTCCACACATTAAGCACACTTAGTTTTTTTTTTTCTTCACATTTCTTCATGTGATATCACAGATTCCTTGAGCTTTGTGCAATATTATGGCAGGGTGAAATGCACCACATTATGCTTTTTCATATGGGAAATGTTTGAACATCTTTGTGTGGACACTTGGCACAGTCCCTGATTTAAACTGCACAAAACACAATTTATCTTTTCTTTTGACACTTGCCATGCCTGTTCTTTTTTAATACTTCACCTACAAGCCACACCCATCTTTGTTCTTTTGATATGAACATGTGAACTTATTACATGCCTCCCAGAGCTCCTACTGTTCAAAACAACCCAAACTGAATTAAAGTGTTTCGATATAGATGATATATACACCTGACAAATTATTAGGAACACCTGTACCGCTGCCTGTCTGGGACCAACAACCATACCGCAGTGTTTCACTTTAATTTCCTCATTCTGATGTTCGTTGTTAGCATTAATTGAAGTTCTGCATGATTTTACGCATTGCGCTGCTGCCACACGATTGGCTGAACGAGCAGATGTACAGGTGCTTTGTACAGGTGTTTCTATTAAAGTGGCAGATGAGTGTCAATATTTTTTAAGAGAAACATAGTGTTGCCACAAGTTATCCATTACTTAATTGTGCATCAGTTGTACAGGGAAAAGGGTGTATATCAACATGTATAGACCTGCATAGGCATGCCATAAGATGGTTCCAGCAACTCAATTCACTGTGCACATTTATAAAGAGTGGAAGCAGAGAAAGTGAAACTAAAGCAAAGTGGATATATAAAAATATTACTTTACCATGTTTGTCTGTTTTAGTGTCTTGACAGGTTCTTTTAAAGGATGTCTGAAAGACAGTCAGCAGCTCTGATCTTGATTTATATCCCTTGTTTCCCTTAAGCTCTTCTCTCTGAACTCTCTCCCAGTCCTCTGAGCACAGAGCTTTGTTTGTTCTTAAATGGAGCTGTTTTTTTTTCTTGTGGTTGTTAAGTTTACGTCACAGGTTGCCAGATGGAAATTAGCAAACCTGATTCAACATCATCCGGTTGCAAAGGCCACTTTATTTTTTTTACTAGCACACTAACTCAAACAGGGCTTGTGTTCTTCTAAAATAGCAGCTAAAATAAAGGGCACAAAAATGATCCACTAATTTGCACATGTTTTTTTGTTTCCATTCACACCTCTGCTACAATGTTAGATATCCCACAATACATTGGTATTTTACTGTAAAACAATGCGCTGCTCTAATTGACTTATAGTTTACATTACAGTTCTTTAAAATAATACAGTATTTTGCTTTAAAATAAATCATGTACATTTACAGCATTTTTTATTTTACAGTGATAGGGTACTGTGCAAAAGACCTCTGCAGCATACATTCTTTATACTACCTTGTCTTCGATATTTATTTTATGTCTTCTGAAGGCCTACTGTGTCAGTATACAAAAAAGAAAACATCATTTAGTTTAGCAAGAATCCTTTTTTTCCAAAATAAATAAAATAAAAATTACAAACATGTACAGTATGTCATTGAAAAAAAACCCAGACTTTTTCCATAATAAAGCATTTTCAAAAACAAAAACAAAATGAAGGCTGTTTTAGTCTTATTTACAGAAACAACAGCTAGTACTAGACACAATCTTCTGCAGACTGCAAGTTCTCCAAGCAACTGGTTTCCTCTTTAAAACTGTATGAACCTGAGAGTGAACCTGAGAGAACTGATGTAATTTGCAAGGCAAAGCGTGATTACATTGATGCACAGGTAAGCACCCTGCTGGCCATAACCGCCAGTTGAACCTCCAACCGTGCCAATGAGCCAGCTGCAAGGTCATAGCTGGGAGCCACCCTTCATAATGTTGTTTCACATATTTAATTCCAGAACCCCTCCTGGTGGTAGGTCAATGGTTGGGACATCTCCCTGCCACCCCTTGCTGCTGCCCCCGGGACCCCTAAGCATTATAAATTCTTTGAAGCCACAGAGAGAAGCTGCCCTTCCTTGCCTCCTATGTCACTCCCCCCAGTGCATTCCTGTCCTAACATTATAAGGCCACAAAGACACTACTGACTGTCTGTAGGAAATAGGACTGACTTTCCAGCCCTAAGTATGTCTTCCTCTTTCTTTTGAAGGCTGCCTCCATTCTACCCTCTCTAGGCACAGTGAGCTTGGCCATTGTGGCCTTGTGATGTTCTAGCTGGCTGATACCCTGGATGACTGCTTCTGTTGTCTTCCACCTGTGACCTTTCCAGACCAGAACCTTGCTGTTTTTTTGACCTGCAAATGCAGGGTACTCTTACCAAACAGGCTTTGGCCTTGGAGTCCACTCTTAACATTGAGGATGTGGAGATCTCGTGCTTCTTCAGGGGCCACAGCAATTTTTGCTACCAGACAAATTGGTAGCACTAGACCTTGAATTTCACCAAGCGGTGACTTTTGTTGATTCTGTCCAGACCTTCACAGAGCTGCTTCATGATTGTGGAAGCCAAACTTCAGACAGGTTGTTCCACCAGAAGTGGGATCCACCGAAAGGCACAGGTTCCACAGCCACAGAAAGGTACAGGTTCCATATCCACAGAAAGGTAAAGGATTACCAGCCACAGAAAGGTACAGGTTCCACAGCTACAGATAGGCTAGATCAGGTAGATCAGGTCGTACTGGTTCCTTTTTTGAACTGATAGATTGCAATATTTTCTGGCTTGGTTTTCATTTTAGCCCAGCTCAGTAGCTCATCCAACCATTTCAAGAGCTGAACTGTGCATGGTGCTGTTTGAAGGAGGCTTGCTACATCATCCATATAGGTTCCAGAGTCTCTCCCTACACCATCTGCGTGATCTCTTTCTCTAGCTGTTACTACCCAGTTCATGCATTTCCTGTAATGTGGCATACCTGGAAATCACCTAAGTATGACATTATCCGTTTTTAAATGTATTTTGGAATGTGGAAGAACTCAAGGGTGAAGTTGATTAGCTGGTGGGGTGTGGTTCTTTCAAGCCACTTTCATTAGCTTTTGTACCATGAAGCATTTGTTATAAACCTCAAACATTACTTCATTTATCCCTGAGGAAGACTGTGCCATGGTCTCTGCCTAAGTAATCTTGCTCCACTTAGGAGGTGGAGTATCATACGGGAAGTTAGAATTTTTGGGGAGATAAACATACCCTGTTGGAGCCATACGGAGTGTTCTTGCTGGGGTCCCCTACATGGTTCCTGACATATTTCTTGAGATCCTTTGCAATTTCCAGCTTGCTACTTTCCTTCTCCTCCAGCAGGCCCTGAGCATACTTGAATGGCATTTTTCCTTCTCTTTCCTGCTTCTACACTGACCTCTAACTTTCTCTCTGTCCACATCAAGACTACAAATCTGCTCTTGATTTGGTTCCAAAGAGCCTTCAACCTTTCCTTCTCAAGGTACTTCCTCCAAGCCCTTCTCAGCAGTCACCTTTTCTCTTTTTTTTCTTTTTTTTTTTTTTTACCAGCTATATGATAACTATCTTGAATGTAGAGGTGAGGTTGAGAAAACCAGATTGTATGTAATACCCTTTGCCTATGAACTTTAGTGCTTAGACTTTTTCCCCCCCACATGGAGTCCATTTACTTTTCCCGTGATACATTTTGTCAGGTATAAAAACCTGCTGAACCTCTGGAACTGTTCTTGGATCATTCATAACATTTAATAATGCAGAGTTTTTCAGTGATGTCTGACCCATTTTAAAAAAATCTCAGAAAAGTCTCAGAAAAGAATAAATGATATTTTGAAACATTTACGATTTCAACACTTCTCAAAGTACAGAGTCTGCTCTGCCAAATGTAACAAACGTCTTTCTTTTCTATTTGTGTTCGCACCATTCTAATTCTGCTAGATCTCAGCATCCTTTTTGACACTACTGACCACTGTACACGTCAGCCATACGGTTGACCTGCAGGGGGCAGTACTGAACTGATTAATGACTTGCCTCTGTTATAGGACCTCCTGAAACAGGTCAATATTGTTTTCTATATCCACAGACTTTCTTATTAATATCTTTATGTATCTTTTCTACATATCATCCCAAAGAGCAAAATAAATTGGAAGTACAGTATTAACTTTTATATTTTAACCCCCATTTTGTCCCAATATGGTCATTTTCATGGGCTTGGCATCCTTGTCAGGATTCATATTGGCAATATCCCAACAAAAGGACGAACGCGTGGAATACCCGACTTTGTGGAGACTCACAGTTGGCTTTGAGAACTTCTTGGGATCCCTGAAGATGAGCAGGAATCTGTGGCTGGTGATGGAGAAGCCTGGACCTTTCCACCACATCACTCTCCAGGAAAATGAATTTTCCAGAAGGAAAATGAGTGAAAGGCTCAGGTGTCAGGGCTGAGAAATAACAGCGGTAAAGCTGATTTTCACCATGAGAAAGTCTTTCGAGCAGAAGAGTTTACACTTACCGGTTCCTTGGTAACATGACAAGCTGGATTATTAATTAAAAGTGAGAAAAAGGAGAAGATGGTAAGGGAACAAATGTTTATAGCTGCTATAACCTGAGCGATAACCAGAACTATTTACTGATATTTCACAAGATTAAATCTAACTATAAATGGAGTAAAAGTGCGGTTCTTTGGTGATTGTCAGCAAATTATTCTGGGGTGTTAACAATAACTCAGCTTTGCATTGGCCTGTTTCACATCACTCTGTTGTTGATTATTTTCCTATAACAGCACACTGACAAGTGTTTTTTGGATAGTGACTTTTTTCCCCTTTCAGAATTTGGACCTTGCTTAGACTGTCTTCTGAATAATGTTATGGTTTTCTTTATCTTCTTTATAGTTAGTTAAAAAAAACCCTGACACTAAGTGGCCACCAACCTGCCTTGTCCATTTAAGGACCTATTTTTAGGCTTGTTTATTTATTTCTAAGCTCTTAAAGGGCTGGCTCTTTCTTGTAGCACTGACTTACATTGTCCATACTCTCTCCTACTAGGCTTCTGAAGCATGCCTTAGTTTTTCATTTCTTTGCTCTCCAAAGATTGTTCAAGCTTAAACCCTTCGGAGACGGCCGGCACACCAGTGTGCCACTTAGCACGTGACACTTTAAACGGCCCAATCAGCTCCCCAGGGATTTTGTGACCGCTTTTCTCAGTGTGAGTTTAAAGTGCTGATTTCAATCGTCAGCTAGAACTTTGTTTGGTCCTGATACTTCATATAAAAACGAAGATATAATTTATTTAATAATGTAAAAAAGTTCACTTTCCTATTTGGAAAAATTCATTTTCCTATTTGCCAAATTATGATACCAGCGAATTTATAATTTGAAGGTAAATTATTGTTTTTTAAACAGTCTGTTTGTGGGTTTGACAATGAAGAAGCTAAATTGGATTTTCTAATTGTTGTCCAGTTTGGGTTTACTTTATTGAAATAGTTATGAAAAGTAAAACATTGACCATCTCATCATATTCTCCAGGATGTGCTGAAAAACCCCCGATATATGACACTTGTATAATACACATTTCTTAAGGCTTCATTTACTAGGCTAATTGAAGACATGCAACGAAGCCAACAAATAGAAAATTGTCACATGGTCACTGCCACCCATTTAAGCCAGTTTTAATTACACTTTACAATATCCGAATAACAGCTTTGCCAAATTCTATAACAGATTGTGCAATAATGTGTGCTGTATGTGTCAGATTATATGGATTATATATCTCTACCGATAGACTTGTGATTGCAGAAAAGTGTGAGCAGTATTTTTAATGATCTTCTGCGTAAACCACAATTCAACAAACCTCTCATTTAGATCCCACGTTACACCGTTAATGTATTTCTAGCTGTCCTTTCTAGCTGGAGTTTGCCGTCGTGCCCTTATTAGTGCATTTCAGATGAGTGCCATAGCGACGCTCACACTCTGGGATTTTAATTAACATTTCTCGCTCTGCCAGAACGTTAATGTCAGCTGATTTGTGTCACACTAAATCAGCCATGAACAATGTGAGCGTGTAGATCTTACCACACCACCAAAGAATTCTTTTTTTTTTTTTTTTTACAATGTGTGATTACGTTCAAGCAACCTTTAGGGTGTTAAAGGGAACCATTTTTTCTAAGAATGTACTCGGAGTATAGATTCTATGAGGTTATTGCTCCGACCGGTCACCAAGAGTAATCCATATTCAGTACATCTCAAATGTCTTCATTACTCAGTTTGAAGAGTAACAATATGACCAAAATCAACATTTCCAGCAGAAGTTCTTCACCTTCAACTCAGTGTCCTTCTCCACCAGTTCCTCCAACACACATTTGTTCAGGTTAACTATTCAGATGTTTACACAGAGGCCAGTTATGTAGAAATGAAAGCAAAGACAGCAGCAAGTGTTGACAAGTACCATCAGATCTATGAACACACACCTCTGAGATTTTAAAATAATACAACGCTTTAGCACTGGTCCTGATGTTCACGTTTAACAAAAGAACCGATTCTGTGATTTCCTGAGCAACGTGCAAAAACAAAGCAATTTATATTCTCTTCCCTTTGTGCTAACCAGAATCGTCCTTTTCTTTGCTTAAAGAAATAGATGTGATGATGGCCGCCAGCGTCCCCGCAACCACGAGTGCAGCGATGGCCCCCACAATCACCTTTATCCTCATGTTCTCCCATCGCTTTTTTTGCTTCACTTTGTTTGTAGTTTTGGAAAAAACCTTGCTCTGAAAGAACAGAAGCACAATTGCATATGGATTGAGTGTATCATAAAAAATTCAGCTAACAAACATTAATACTACACCGAGCATCATTTCCTGGAAATCTCATAATTGCGTGCAGGACTTTCCAGAAAGATGCATGAGATCATCACAGGGATTTATCCACGTTCCATTATCAGCCGGACATTATGGCGGAACTTAACATTTATCTCAAAATTTCTGTCGAAATCGGAGCCCAAAGTTGAAACAGACGCTCACATTTTGCCTCATTCGGCTATTCCCAGAAGGAAAAAGCGTTCTAAAATTAACCCTGTCAGCAAAGAAAATCAGGATGTGAATTCTAAACTCCAGCCGACTGTGTATTTATAAACCTCAATATGACATTTCCTGTTAGGCCTTTGAAACTGTGGAAAGATTTATTAACTATACTATAGTCTGCTGAGAGCCAGAAAGCATGATTAGTGTGTTTACTGGCCTCCCTGATTTCTGTACAGAAAGTAAAAAAAAATGTTCTGATGGACTCAAGAGAGAAAGACAGGCAAGGGGATGTGTCCTGTCTTATGTAAACAAAGGACAAGGACAGGAAATAAAAATAGAACGGGTTTTTTGGAAAGTCCTCATGAGAACTATACAGGACTATTCATGACTGATAGAAGATTAGAAACCATTCAGAAAGTGTTTGGTCACCTGTTCCATTAGCTGGTCAGCTCTGTTCTCCAGGTCTCCCAGTTTCCCCTCGCGCTCACTGGCCTTGTTCAGGTTGTCCAACATGATCACGCGAACCTCCTCCACGTCCTCCTGAGCCTGATGCAGCTGGCTTCGCCCGTTCTCCTGAACACGTACAGAACATGTACATCAGGATCAGGAATTAAGTCAAGACTGGGACACCAGAAAATGTGAAAACATGGTAAAAGAGGGGTATATCCAACAACAGGAAATGGGACGAGGTGGTAAAATATATCAGAATAATAGAAAACAGGATGAGATTATAAAACATTATGGCATACCAGGAAATAGATTGTAAAGTGGATACCAGGAAAGGAAATGAAATGAGTGCGAGGGCATAACAGGAAACAGATGGAGACTGAAAAGTGTAAAGGTCTACCAGAAAACTGGACACAATATTGTCAAGTGTAACAACACACCAGGAAATGGGGTGAGATTGTTAAGTGCAACAGGGTACCAAGAAACTAGACAAGATAATAAAATGGGGCGTGAAAAGGAAGCAGGAAATACAGTAGGACAGGATGGCAAACCTGGACATAAGATGATGGAATGAGACAGAACATAAAATCAGAAATTGGAAGATGTTATGATGTCATAGAGGAGGAAATGGAAATGGGACAAGTCAGTAAAACTGGAGGACAGCAATTGTTACAGGATGTAAAATAGGAGAGGAAAAGAAAGAGGAACTGTGCCTGGGTGTACAGGAGTGAGAACCAGGTAATGTAAGAGGACATTAAAATAAGACAGGATGGTGAAATGGTAAAACTGGACAAAAGGTAAAGCACTACAAGATACCAAGAAACAGGACAGGGGAAGCAGATATGACAAGGATTTTACAAAAAGGAAAGAGGAATGTGTCAGATACCTGGAAAAAGGACAGGATGGTAAAAGAGGACAGGAATATCGAAACAGGAACTATGGGAGTGGCAAAATAGAATAGTACTGGAAAGCAGGAAACGTAGGAGGATATTAAACAGGACTGTGTTTTTGTGAACTGTGACCTATAATGCTAACAGCCAGATGTAAATTTTCCAAACTGCCATGTTAAAAAAAGAGTATGACGTGTTGTTAAATATATAAATGTAAATGTTGGGAAACCGCTGTGGTATGAGAAGAATCATCACGCTGTTCTGGGTAAAATAATCACCTTTTATTCCTTATTTGTGATAAATCAAAGACGCAACACTGAAAGCTAATAAGAAGTGTTGAGATTCGGGTCAGTGGTCCAGCTGAATTAGCATTAGGCATGATGCAGCAGAAACGTCCCTTTCTCATTAAACCCTAAACTCAACAGTTGGTGGAAGTCGTCCAGGCTGGTTGCTGTAACTCTGGGAATGTAAGACTGGATTGTGTACTGTGTCTCTCTTCTCTAGCTAAACAAAAGACAAAGCGGGCTTGAGCCACTCTGTGCCATTCAAACCTCACAACGTGCTCACTGTGAGTGTGGCGTGGGTTTGGGACTCTAAAATAGAGGCATTTAAAGATGCTGACCTGCCGTGACCTCTCGCGATTCAAATGAGTTTCGTTATCATGATTATTAGACACTCGAGCACGTAGCACAAACACTGGCATTCACACAGAAAGATAACTGTCCACACAGAGGAACGCACTGAGAGAAATTTCTACACTCGTGCACTCGGACAAAGAGCCGGGAAACCAAACAAGTTGAACCTGCCTCGTTTTTCATACTCGGCTGCTTCGCGACTCGTAAATGATGGATGCCTCTGGGCCTAAAAAACAGGAAATGGCCAAGTGTGACCATTACGATAACAAAAACCCCTAAACACATAACCATAAATGGATTTATGGGTTGAATGAGGTCACAATGGTGCATTCTTCACTGTTCCTTACACAACACAAAGTTCTCTCCAAAGTTCTCTCCTTCAGTCTACATCTATATAACCAGGAGGTGTTCCAAACTACACACTAAAAACTATGAAAGGCGCTATAACCAGGAGGTGTTCCAAACTACACATTACATTACATTTATTACATTTATGTCATTTGGCAGACGCCCTCATCCAGAACGACTTACATATGTCTCAGTTATACAAGTGAGCAGTTGAGGGTTAAGGGCCTTGCTCAAGGGTCCAACAGTGATAGCTTGGCAGTGCTGGGATTTGAACTCACAACCTTCTGATCACTAGGCTAATGTCTTAACCACTTAACCACTAAGCTACCACTTCCCCAACAACCACTACACATTCCAAACTACACATTAACCACTATCAAATGACATACACTGTCAATACATAGGGCACTTCAACACTATTATAAGCATGATAAACAGGTAGACTGTTTCTCAGCTCAGCAGTGACCCTCGAGCTAACGTTGCATTAATATTAAAGGAATGAAACACTTCGTGTCATATAATAATCAATTATATGGAAAATAATCAGCATTAGGGTGCCAACAGTAACTTCTACTTCAATACACCAATCTGTTATTGATTATTTTCATATAACTGCACATCCTGAAGTATTTTATTCCTCTTATACCAGGCCACATTTACAATTATGAAAGAAAAATATTAAAGAGAAGTTCCCTGCAGAAGGAGAGTGATGCAGCGGCACTTTAGTCCTTCAGTCGGTCCATCTGTCTCACTTCCTCATCAGTGCACTCTGCTTAAACAGCTCTAAAGTTTAAAAGTTCATGCTAACACCACCCTCAATGCCAATCACATCTAGCTGCATCGTACAGCCCCTAACTTCCCACAGGAATAACAAAAACACAGCGTTTGCTAACAATTTAGCACTAGCATCTACACACGTTATACGTAAACGTGTTTTATATGTTCGAGGGTGGAGTATTCCTTTAAATACATCCAGGGAATACAATGAAAATAGTTTATGAGTGGGCAAGACCAGGATGTGCCCGTCTGTCGCTTCCTTCCTTCCTTTCTCTCTCTCACTCTCTCTTTCTTCTGAAGCTGGAATTACCCCAGCTATTCTTCAAGCTCCCGCTATATACAGCTCATCTTATTATCGTGCGCCATCTAAGAAGCATCTCGGTGTTTCAAGAAAACCTTGTTCTTTTTTTCCCCCATGACTTCTCAGAGTCAAAACCTTCTCAGAGATAAACCTTTACATGTCTAAACATGTGACCTGAACATCATCTGGCTGAAGCAACGGGACCAGCTGCAATACATAAACCATGTGATGTGTGTGTGTGTGTGTGTGTGTGTGTGTGTGTGTTTTTAGACTATGAATTGTACTTGTATCCAGTCCTTATGTAACCCTAATTTCACAGTTTCAGTTATTATCTCATACACAGGCAGCAGATTTGCTCAGCTGTCACAGCTGTGTGTGTGTGTGTGTGTGTGTGTGTGTGTGTGTTGCAAATATGTTAAATGAGGGTGTGGTCTGACATATAAGTAAAAGAACAGACAGAGAAAGAAAAGAGAAGGAATCTTACCATGTTTCTGTCCCTGTCTCTGTATTCGTGTCACTGACGTCCTCTAAAGCACCTCCGAAAGACAGCCTCAAACCTCCTGCAGCTCTGGTCCTGATGTCTGTCTTGTATTTTTCTTTGCATGCGCGCGTGCGTGTGTGTGGGTAGAGCTCTGTCCTCTCACCAGGTCCTCTGTGTTTTTAAAGGACCCTTTTCTACTCTGTGGTTACACGTGATCAAGGCTGTCCCTTGTCCTGGGTTGCCAGATTGACACGAAAAAGACCTATGAAATGAAAATATTACTGTGATTTAACTTACATAAATATTACATAGACATTAAAAAAAAGCTTTAATTAATGCATTTAACATATTATACATTATTTGAAACATATGTACATAAATACCACATGTATTTACTAAGCCCACTGAAAATGAGTTATTATTTTTCTAAATTGTCATGTGATATGAGTAACAGCCATGGAACAGTGCCTGTTGTCATGACAACCTCATGACCTCGGGTCAAATCGAAATGAAAACAAATAATTTCAATAATATGACTTATATTTATATATATAGAAGGAGAACAATTACATAATAAATTCAGATCAGCTACATCAATTGAATTAACTGATTATTAATGTGTTATAATAGGGAACTACCGTTTAATGACTATACTAATTATAATATATATAATATATATAGAGTATTAAATCTATGGATCTTTAGCACTGCATGGTTTCGTCTCGACTGTAACAAAGTTGTGTTCGCATCGCTTATTGCTGCACTTTACTATCTGTTCATGTCTTTATCTTTCATTTTTGGTAATGTCAGGGGCTTTTTTGTTGTTCATCAGCAGATCCAGCAGTGATCTGTGTCAATCAATGACGGCGTTTTGTTTCGGAGGTCCCAGTGGGGTGGGATATAGTACGAGCAGCTCATGGGTGCACCATACTGAAAGACATTGACTCCTATAATGATCCTCATGTTCATTATCCGCACTTTATTTTAATGTTCAGCCAGTCATTATATCAGAAGCATTTTGAATGTGGGGGGACACACTGGCGAGGGGGCCAGAAATGTTTTAATGAATTAGATGCCATTTCCTGAATTCTGGTGTATTTTTAACAGGCTGTTAAACACCTAATTTTACCTACAAAAGTCACTTTATTCAATGACTATTTTAGAGACACAACAGTAAGTCCTCATTCAGCTAGTCCATATTCATCAGCCTGTGTTTAACTGCTACCCACTGCTATGCCTAAGATAATGAAATG
>JAQQZU010048074.1:0-20668 GCA_030068025.1 Parauchenoglanis punctatus | reverse complement strand
TTTAATCCATTTTGGAATAAGGCTGTAACATAACAAAATGTGGAAAAAGTGATACGCTGTGAATACTTTCCGGATGCACTGTAAGTGAGGAACAAAATCAAAACAATCTTTACCATCTTCAGGAACTGCTTTTTCCATGATGAATTAATTAATTGTACAATTCATTCATGTACAGGACATGATTCTTTTATATGGTACACAGTGAGAAGCTCAGATGAGACAATATCATTTGAAAACAATACATATCACAAGAACCAAATTTTATATGGCATATTATATCAGCTATAAGCATAGCAGATGGCTTCTTGGTCATGGCATACATTAAACCATGGGTATTTCTTCAGAAAAGGACATATACTAACCAAACATATGGGTGCAATTCATTAGTTAACAAATTCAAAATATTGAATATAGTACACATTATAATTTCGTGAGTTTCACGATAATTTTTATCTGTCTCATAAATAAAGAAAACATACTATTTTCCTATGTTGCATCTTCACAACCATTTGCTTTTTGAACAGCCCCAACTGAACTGAATCTGAACTGACCCAATTAATGTAGTCTTTTATGCATTATATGCTATAATTTCTAAATAATAAGACATGTAACAATCTCTATCTTTATGCATGAAAATAAGAGTATACTAAATATTGATTTGAAAGGTTCTGAAATATGAACCTGATTTATCTATATATAATCGTTCATAAGGTAAAAAGATTACCTACAAACTCACTTATCCTTGTGAGGTAAGACCATCTTGATAATGAAAACTAACAAGCTACAACCCAATATAAGTTTAGAAGTATGTGGGCTTGACATGTTCTTGAATCTTTTTTCCAAACCTAAAATTAAAATCCAACATTTTTTTGTAATTTGTTTTTAATTAGAGGCTCAATGCACCAAGATTATCAGTGAGAACTGGAGTGTAAAGCCAATACATTCACCGTTTGCATGATCCACTGATCTAAAACAAATGACAGAGTCAGCAGCTGCGTCCCCCAAATATATTGCAGTCAAAAAGCAGAGTCATAAATTATTGGCATTACAGAGCATGTCCATAGCCCAGGTTCAAATAATCTGCTCGGTTAAATCTAAATTGAAAACACAACATGTGACTAAATTCAAATAAAACAGAACTAAAATATAATTTCCAACACAAGGTTGTGTTCTTTTTGAAACAAATCATATCAGACAGGTGTTGGTTTTAATCATCCAACCTATTTTTCACCTTGGCATTAATAAGCCATACACCACAGAAAGAGTACTCAGTTCTTTTTTTGTAATTAGCTCCTTTTACACAGCTTGTTCAAGGCAAGAATGTTACGCCTGTATTCAACCTTTCTGTTCATTCATTCATTTATTGCATAGGTAATAAATCTCCTTCTTAATAAACCTCCTTCTGAGCCATCAATCACTGATATCAAATATTGAGCAAAACAAATGTATAGTCCCCTCTGAAATTACAGGAACAGACATTTGAAAAGACATTTGGGTTTGAGATCCAAAGATGAATATGAGATAATAGATCAGATTTCCAGCATTCATTTCCTGATATTTACATCTAGATGTGTTAAACAACTTAGAACATCATATCTTTGGTGTCAGACCACCCACTTTTTATGTGAGCAAATTATAGGTACATATGATCTTAAAGTAAATTAAAGGAAATAACACTTAATATTTGGTTATATACTTAATATAACACTATATATCTCTTGCTTGAAATCACTGAATCAAAGGCAACCCACTGACATCACCAAACTGTTGTTAGATTATTGGTTTACTGCATGATAAAGTTCCTCCCAATTAGATTGAATTCATTTATATGCAAAAATGACAGGCAAAATGTTTCTATAGACTTCTGAATTCATTCTGCTGCTACCATTATGAGTTAGATCATCAATAAAGATTTATGAGCCCATTTCAGAAGCATCATGCAAGCTCAAGCCATAACACTACCTCCACTGTGCTTGAATGTTTTGGATCCTGAGCAGATCCACATGTTCCATCACTTTGGTAGAGATTAATCTTTGTTCCAGAACTTTTGTGGCTAATCTCTGAATTTCTGTGTGGTTTGGATCTTGTGGTATAGCCTCTGTATTTCTGTTTTCAGAGTTTTGAATGTCGGATTGTGGAACCTTCTCCTCTGCCCTGTAGAGGTTATTGAAGATGTTACTGGTTGTTGTTTTGGGGGTTTTCCTCACAGCTCCGACAATATTTCTGTCATCAACTACTGCTGTTTTCCTTGGCCAATATGTTTAATGTCTGGTTGTTAGTACACTAGTGGTTTATTTATTTCTTTTTCAGGACATTGCAAATTGTATTAATTATGCCCAATATTTGTGCAATGAATCTGCTCAATTTTTCATCCTTTTTCAGCTTCAGCTCTCTGGTCTACAGGTTTTCCCTTTAAAGAACAAATGCAGTCTGCACAGGCAGAACTGAAGGCTCAACCAAAAGTAGACATTCAGAGCTAATAATTGTTTACACACTCAATCTAACAGGCCACACCTGGGCAAAAAAAAAAAACCTGTCAGTCACATTTACTAATATTTTTGACCACTTGAGTTGTGGTCTCTATAACATATAATTGTAAAAATCAGGAAATGGAAATTTAAATACTGATCTATCATCACATATTTATCTTTTGACCTCAAACCCAAATGTGTATAGCAAAAACACTAGAATTGGCCTGGCTATTCCGATACTTCTGGAGATGACTATTTATCTAATATCTGTTTATTGCAGTGTTTAGCTGCTCACTTCCTTCAGTGTTTTATGTGAAAAGACTAACCTACAACCCATTCATTCATCAACATGCATGTAAATTCTCTCCCCTTCATTTTGCACACACACATACACAACTACACAGCATTGTTACTATCTTATCTACATCTTTATTAATGTGGCAGTATCTGAGCTATTTTCAAAATAATCTATCTTTTCCCATAACAAGCAACTTTTTCAGTCAAGTAATAGTGTAGTGTGACAAAAGCTACAATGCCTTTTTCTTTAGACCTGATGTGATTCAAGATTATTTTTGTATTCCAATGTGCAAAAAAAGTTTACTACGTCAAATTTGTGTACAATGCACGTAGCTGTGACTCTGTTATATACCTGTCTGTTATGACTCTGCATATACCTGTCTGCAGAATAAGAGGATAACGCTATAGCTACAGAGGATCCATTCTTCTAATGATGAAAACATGACAACTGAATGCCCATGGCTATATTTATTTTTATTATGAGCTTAAAATTGTGTTTATGAGCATAAATGTCTTATGTGGCAATGTATACACATTCATTTGTAACCTTTGAAACCCAAAAATGCAAATACTAACCATGATTTCTTCAGTTTGACAAAGTAGCTTCAATTCAAAGTAGCTTTGAACACTACACCCACACAAACACACTGGGAGCACATCCAACTGAAATAAATATTACTGTTATTACTGACATAATAATTATTAATAATTATATTATATTATATTATGAACTATTATTAATTAACCCTAATCCTAATTCTAACCTTAACATAAGTAACTGATAGGTTACTTTTGTTTTAAAATAAAATAGGTTTAAAATAGGTTTAAAATATGATTTTTGTTTGTTTGTTTGTTTGTTTGTTTGTTTTTATGAGGACTAGGACATTTGACAACATCTAATGATTGTGAGGATGTTTAATCTTTGTCAAAAAGGTTGACAATGAGTTAAAAACATGGACATAATCAACATCATCATATATCATGCACATATCAAATGAAGAGTCTCATCTCATTATCTCAACCTGGTCTCTCTGACACTCTGACAGGAATAGAGGCCACTAAAAAGTAATATCTTTTGACACCAGACAAGGTCACACAGGTACACACACACCCCTAAAAGAGCCCTCAATCAGACAGTCATTCTTTCTATTCTCTTTATTCAGGTTCGGCTTTCCAGGCTACTTATTAGAATAAATCCATTTCAGGTCTTGTCTTCCAGGCAATTAGTCATCCTTTGACCACTCATCACCATAGGCAGACACTATGTGCTCTTTCTTTTTTCTTTCTCTTCCTCCCTGTTTAAACATATGCACATTTATCTTCCTCAGACACAGAGACTGATATTCTGCCTGGCAGTTTTGGCCTCGGCTGAGGGTTCAGAAGACTGAATTGCTACATTTCTGTCTCTATACACACCCACAAAGGCCATATGCACACATTATGAAGAAAGTAGTTCATTGTGCATAAGCAATTTCTGATCTCATGATGTCCTCAGTTCTTTTTTTACTCTTTGAGGACCAGTAGTCTTTCAGCTGCTACAGTGACTGTAGAGGCAGCCATAGCAACCTCACCCAAAATTGTAAGAATTCTGCCTGCTTACGTAACACCTACATCCCATGCATACATTAGGATTTCATGACCTAGATTTAGTTTATCTTGGCTTCAATAAATTGTGTGCATAAATAACTGTCAGAGCATGATATAAAAAATAAAATGCAAAAATAAAAATAAGTGTTGAATCAAGTGGTAAATATGGAGAGGGGAGGCCATTTTGAAGTAAATTAATCAATGGTGTTGTGTTAACTTCATATTAAAATTGAAGAATACCATTTTATGACATTTCATGATATATATATATATATATATATATATAATCACACACACACAGTTAAAAAGTTAAAAAGTATACACGCACTTCATAAATGTCTAGAAGCTAGTGGCTACCTCTTTTTTATATATATATATATATAAAATATATATTTTTATATATATATATATATATATGGAGAGAGAGAGAGAGAGAGAGAGAGAGAGAGAGAATGTAAACACACATGCATATATATAATAGAAAAGACTTAAAATAAGTAATGTGCTATGATATCAATTCAATTAATTTATGTGGATTTATTTTTATTTATTTTAATTCATGGATGAAGTTAATATCAGTTATAGCTCAACACTGTTGAATTCTTGAGAGTGATAGCTCAGATGGTATTTTTTCTTTATAATAGCTCTAAACAGTTGTGCCTACTGTAAGTCAAATTGCAGATTTATGTTTGTTCAAATCTTTTATTGTTTCCATATTTCATTCATTTATCTTAAATAAAAGACAGGACCTCAGTGAATATTTTAGGAACACTGGACATGAGGCAAGAATACACCCTGGTTGAGATGCACAAACATCCATACATTCATTCATACTTATGGATAATTTAGCATAGCCTGTCCATCTACTGCTATGATTTTGGCAGGTGGGAGAAAACCATACAACCTGGAGGAAACCCATGTGGACAAGGGGAAACCATGTATTTTCTATAGTAACAGCTGATTCACAAGGTCTTGTATTGCAGGTGTTCACATAATCTTAGCATAATAGTAAGTATATTAAAAAAAGAAGAAGAAGCTGTGTAACAAGCTAAGACATACGGCCCTATTTTAAGGATCTAAGTGAAGCCTGTAGTGCATGGTGCAAGTGCATTTAGGGCATATCCAAATACACTTTTGCTTGTTTAATGATGGAAAAAATGGTTGCAGTGCCAAGCACATGGTTCAAAAGGGTTGTACTTAGTCTCTTAATTATTCACGGGTGTGTTTTAGGCATAACAGTCAAGAAACCAATCAGAGTGTAATCTCCCATTCACAGAGCTAAGTGTGCTTAGACTTTGGTGGATGGCTGGTGGGCACTGGATGGAAAAATGACAACTGTGTCAGTTTAAAACAAGCTACTTGTGTCGTGCTTGTTGTCAGTTTGCAATGGGTATTAGATAGGGCCCATAGTGATATAGTCATACTCTCTATGAGGATACATTTGTTTAACATTTATAGAAGGAGTCAAAAAAAACTTTGCACATTACAGATTATATATAACATGACAAGCTATGTTTGACATGTATTTACTACCACCTTAATTTTTTTTAATTTTTCATATAACAGTCTCTACCTTTGAACATAATTAGCTGAAGAAGACAATTCCTTGTCTTTAGATTTTCTACTTAAGAGCAGAATCTTAGGTGGTAGTACAATGATGATATTTCTGGCTGTTTTACAGCCAAAAATATATATATGACACAAATAAGTTTATAAATTTCCTAGCTCCTCTTGGGTACAGCCTGCAGGCATATAATATGTTATTAAATGTTAGTAAAATGTCCCATTTCAAGTCTTGCTCTAAAGCCATCAGGTCTCTGTGAAGAGTCCTTGAGTTTTTATTGTCAGCTCTCATCTGCCTGGCTGAAGCTTAAGAGAGGAGTAATGAAGAAAATGCTAATTGTATTTTCCCTAAGTGGTCATCCCATTAAAATGCTTCATTTTCATGGTAAAGTCTTAGGCCTGGCAACACTTCTGTCGCCCGAGCAGAATAAAACATAAAAACAAAGTTTCTGTAAAGTAAAATTGGTGATTCACACTTGTTTTACATGAAGGGATGTTTTTTTTACCTACATCCTTCAAAACAACAACAAAAAACATGATTAGAGAACCAATTTCACATACAAGTTTATATAAAAATCTACAGCATCCTTGTGCTTGCTGAAAATGCAGGAAGCACATTTTATAACATCGAGGGATTTATTTATAACGTATATACACATTTTTCACATGTTGATTTTCAACTATTTTCTCACTTTTCACCCTATTCTGTTACTTTATATTATGATTATGGATTTGCCAGTGAAGATTATATCTACCTGTTTTGCACCAAGGTTTTTGGAACAGTCTAAATAAAATAACTTTACACTTACTTATACCCACAGCACAGAACCTCAAATCTGTTTTTGTATAATTGCATAGCTCAGACAGAAGTTACATCTGCAACATGAATAACTTCTTTATATTAATGCACTAGTTCCAATACATTATTGTTTCTATTGTTTCTGTGTATCAGCTCGTACGCAGGAATTTGTATTGTGTATTCTCCACACAATCTAAGACTAATAATACACAGATTTTAAAAATGCATTGTTTATAAAAAAAAAATGTAATTGTTGATGTGGTGTAAAAATTTTGTAATTTATTCAGCATTTACTGAAAGAGTCTCAGGTGTAAGTGTTTTATAAGTCATGTTGCTTTTCAAAGTTTCCCAAAATATGAAAGTCTTCAGGATTTACGAGTTTATGCTTTTCTTTTTCACAATAAAGTAGAGAAAAAGAGAACGAGAAAAGAGAAAGAGATGCAATAGCAATAGTTGCAAAAGTTGCAATAACTTAAGTGACAAGAGCTAACTTTTCTCATGGATATTCCACAACATTAAATAAAACTTTAAAGTGTTAAAAAAGCATGAGATATCATTCATTAATAAATTAAACATCATTTAATCTTTACATTGCAAATCCCTGAGTTATAAGCAGAATGTCAGACTCTAGAACATACTGTTCCACAAAAATAATCTACTTTGTGGTCATAATGGCCTGACAACGTCACACTACATGGCGATTAATTGTTTTCCTTTAATTGTACAGCCTTGTTGTGTGTTATTCCTTACATATTCAACTCTTTATCTATGTCCCTAATTAAAAATGTAAAAAATATGAGTGTTGTATTTGCTTTATAATGATTGTCTATTGTATTGTTTCAGATGAGACATGGTTCTGTATTACTAAATGTCTATGCCCTCTCATTGTCATGTTCTTCACCAAAATAGCACCTCTAATCGTCCACACACGCTTTGACCTTTGACATATTTATGTCCTTAACATTAATCTCTTTCCTGCTGTCTCCCTCCATCTTTTTCTCTCTGGCTATTTCCACAGCCCTGCAGTTTGGCTAACACATGCTTTACTCTCTTTACTTTCTATTAGCGGATTAAAAATCAATTATGCAGGGGGCCAGGTGTGGGTGTGATTACAGCCAGGCAGAAAGGAATCATTGATCAGAGAGACACTCATCTCCACTGACCGTCTGGCTGGCTTTTTATCTCTGTTCTTACTCACATTTACTAAACACACTAAATATTAACTCCTCCATTGTAGACCTGTACTGTAGGTCATGAAAGGGTCAGGTATCAGCTAGACTTTTAATTTTTGAAAAAAAAACACAACCTCATCATCCTTTCAAATTTAGTGTGTGGTCTGCATGTGCTTCATGAGCAACTCTGTATTGCGGTATGTGAGTATAAATGTAATTTGATTTCATGAGTCTTAGATGCTGTTGAGGTGCATATGCTGTGGCAGCTGTGGCCATATGCCTCTTCAGCTTTTTCTTTTAAAACAGAAAAACATTATTGGAGAGAGAACCTGAGCTGTGTCATCCTGAAATTTTGTGTATCAATAAAATGTTTTTATATGTGAGTGCTGTGGTCACCAAACAGTTGGGAGCCTTATATAAGGTTTGTCTATGATAGTGGCACTGATTGCTTTAAACTAATTAGTAAATCTAATCCTGTACTGAGATTTTGTTGTGAACATTGTTACTTCTACTGGACCATCTAATGTATCTCATAAGAATGTGACATTTTGGGTAACAGTGAAATAGAACTGCTAGCATTGATCTTCATGCTATCTGCCATGCCTTTCAAAATTAATTGTTCAAAGTGAAAGGGTATTATGTGATGTTTGCATTATGAATTGACTTAAAGGGATAGACTCCTTTGTTGCAAAAAGTGAATGAATGCTAACACATATTATGCTGGTGGGCACCATTAGATTTGAACAAACCCTTTATGAGTACACTGAGTGTCTTCTGTGTGTTCAGTGTACATGGCAATGTACCAAAGACCAACAGTATAAATACAGTATGTGTATGTTGAAAAAATTAATTATTAATAAATTAACATTATTATTAGTTCAATACATCCATCCAATATGTTGATCTCATTCATTTAATACAAAAAGGCAAACTTCTGAAAAATCTGCATGAAATATTGTCTTTCTGCCATCAGTCTATGATCAGTCAAGTTTATTGCATTGAACTTGCTACCATGGAGTACACTGTTTGCCAACACATCATTGTGAGGCTCTTCACATTAAACATTTGCACTGACAGTCATTACTTAAATGAAAACAATGCTTTATTTTGACATTTTAACAAATTGGGCTTCAGACTTTATGCCACATTTTTGCAGGTTATGTAAAAGTAGAGTTATGCCCAACCATCTATAAACGTTTGGATAAAAGAGACTCCATTAATTTTTAAAGCACTGCATCTGGCTTCTAAGAGAGAAATGTGCTGAAGTATATATACACAATCTGTCTCCTTTTAAACAGGGGGCTTGAACCAAGGGTAATTGAAATTTTAAAGTCTGGCTGTTTGCATTAAACCATAAGTAACGCAAGATGATCGTATTTGGTTACAGTTGGGGATCTCACATTGGAATGTCTATTTGTATGGGAATACATGTAAGGCACTCTTAACAAGGTGGTCTTGTGGCTTGCAAAAATCTGCACTGAGCAGTTTATATTAATGGTTAAGAATAATTAAGTTTAGTATTAGCTGACATTAATTACAGATCACATTTCTTATACTTCATTCGGTGTGAGAATGGTTTGAAGATGTTTCCACTTATGTCAGATGAGGAAGAACAGTTACTCTTATAATTATGGTTAATATTTGGCAACCCCTAAGGGATATAACATGATTATCTTTTGGAGTAATCTATCTGACATACATTTGTTGCCCTCTCTGCATCGTCTCATTGACAGGGTCTCACAAATCCAGAGTCTCACAATTCCAGAGATCCGGAAAGGATTATCACTGCCCAATTCCTATGGAACAGCATGATTATTTTAGGTCTGGGTGAGGGGTGGAGTTATTGGTTCTAGCATTTTGTTGTTGTTGTTGTTGTAGTGTTATAATTTCTATAAATATCCATGTTGTTTTAACAACTTTTTCTTTTTTACATAAAATTTCTTTCTCTTAGCCTTGAGAGGAAAAGGAAATCCTTCAGCTACCCTTGTTACTGTGAAATTTCTTGAAGAGTTATGATGTGAGAGATTTAAGAAACTGGGACACCCAGTGTGCCTGAGCTCTTAGTAAAAATGTGAACTTTATTTTAATGGAGTAATTTTTGTGATGAAGCCAGAGATTTTATGACTTGCAGGACATCCATATTTGAGAGAGTTTTACTGTGAAAATAATTGGAATGGATCTGACGAGGTGAAAGGGGTTGTCAATGGCACTACCTTTTGAGATATCACATGGATGCTGTTTGCTGAAGATTGACCCTACATGGCAAGTGACAGTCATTACCTTATTATTATTATTTTTATTCAAAAAGCTTGCTTTTTATAAGGAAGGTTTTTTTTTTTCCTTTTAGGTTTTATTCACCATAGGCAAAGGATGTTGTTCATAATTAACTGAATACAATGTCTAAAGCTAGTTGAATAAATTAATAATAAAAATGAAGTACATAATAAATAAATAAATAAATTTAATAAAATGCCTAATGCTTCATCAGTTTCAAGGCCAATCAAGGTCTGTGCACACCACCATCTTGAACCCCAACTACATGTCTTTGGACTATGGGAGGAAACCCATGCATGCATGGGGACAACACATACACTCCACACAAAAAGGTGCTCTGGTCGACTTGAGGATCACCATGGACCTTCTTGCTGAGAGACAACAATGCTAACCACTGCACCATCACACTGTCCAGTTTTATGATAATTAATATTAAAAAAGTCTACATACTCTATATTTGAAATTCTATCTTTATACAATTTATTAAATAAAGTTCATTCATTCATTATAAATTCCAATTACATTCCAATAAGTAGATGCAATTTTATATATTGGGTACAGGCTCTAATGAAGCAGCATACTGGATTTAAGCTAATGCCATGAATGAGGAGTTCCTCCCTCCATTAATCCTCCTAAGACTGGCTGTAAATGCATAAAGTATTTCAGCCACAACTAGTAATGAGTGGTTTATAAAACTGTCATTTTATGTACAGCAAAAGGTAATCAAAAGTAAATCATGAAAGAATTGAGCTAGTTACTAATGTAACTGCAGTTTCTTGAAGCCTAAATAATTGCTAAGGGTGATGAGAATCACATTGATACCTCATTAACATTGTAGATCCTGGAAAAGGTGGATGGTAACATCCAGCACAGACGTACTGGTAATGCTCATGAGGAGGAGACACACCTCAAAGATATGCTGATGATGGCCACCATCCACCATCCAGTAGGCTACTGCAGCGCTTAGACAAGGGAGGCTGCTGTTTGGTCTAAGTAGTGCTGGAGGTTGTACATTGGGAACAATAGAGAACACTCTGCAGGTTTGCCATCATGGAATGCTGCAAGGTCCATTAACTGGTGCACGTCACATTTTATGCAATATTGTAAATATTCATCAGCCACAGTCAGTGCTTGGGCAGCACACATCAAAGATTAGAGTTTCATCTGGAGAGACCACCTCCAAACAAATTCTAAGTCATGTCATGACTTACATGTGCATCTATTCAAAAAGGTATACAGGTGATTCTCACTGCTCCTGGGAATTAGAAAGGTTGAAATAGAACTGTATTTCAAAAGTAAATGTGTTGTAAATTGAAAAGCACAATGTGTTTTGTTACGGGACAGTGCCCGTATTTGTATGTTATTTCTAGAGCTTTGGAAGATGGAGCCTCCCCCATGCCATGATGTCACACTGGAGGTGACCAATCCCTGTTCGGGTGCCAAAGGACTCATTGTAAATAAGTGTGTGTGTGTGATATCACGCAGGGTGGCTTGCTGAGCACGGTTCCGTTCCCCAAACAGGTGTGCCGCTGCTGAGTACTGGCCAGGGGAGACCTGGGCGCGCCTATACATTTGCACCACGTAGGCTGACCTCTGTTTAGATACACTAGAAAAGGGGCGGGCGCAAATTCTTGCATCTTTTGTTTATCGGCTAGATCAGAACAGCGTAGCTAGCCTTTTCATTTTTCTTTTAGTTTCAGCAAGTGTCAAAAGGTTCAGAATACGTAAGCTTGATTTTTGGTACACTAAGTTCTTTGCTTGTGCCTTTTCCTATACTACTGGTATGTCAATAATGTTACTAGCCCTGATGCCCTAGGCTAGACCCTTGGGTTGTAACAGTATCCAATGTGTAATGCTATACATAATTATTCAATATGATTTACTATAAATCATAGGGCATGGACAAGCACATTTTTAAAAGCTTATGATCATGAATTGCCAAAATTCTTGCCAAAATATCATAGATTTGATTCCAACATTAAACTATGTAGATGGGTCCTTTCTCTGTATGTTTCCTCAGTTCGTGTCTCCCAGAACAACAACAATGCAAACAGAGATGTCATTAATGATATGTCTATTGCTGTTGAAGTGCCTCAACACTGGAAAAGAGAAATACTTCAGTCTGATGATACGTAGGTGCTCGACAAAATTATCAGCAAGTTTCTGCTTGGTTTCTGCACTATATGGCTGATTGCATCTTTTGCAGGAGAGACAATAAACATCTCCGGCAGTGATGCAGGAGGAGTGATGAATGGCAAAAAAATTATTCTTTAGGGCTAATCATTCAGTTCCCTCTTAACAAGCATGTCTTTGGCCATAATGGAAGAGATGAATGGAAGTTCCTTAAAAAGGAAAATAGTTTCTAGATTATTTTGCAGTATTTTAAAGTTTATAAGTATCATTTCAGCCAGTGTTTCATTATTGGGATGATAATCAAGCACTAAAAGAACTTTTTCTGTGTTAGCAGTGGACTGTTTAGTGATCAGTTCATCTATTCTCTCAATAGTGGTAATATGGGAGGTGCAGTGATGCATGAGGAGTGATGAAAGGCTGTATTAATACAGTGAAACATTTTGAATATGTATATGTCTTATAGATGTTTGAAATGATGTTTGATTAATCTGGAAATTATTACATACTCAATTTTAGGATCTAAGACAATTTTTCAATTGAAGATAATCGTTTATTATTTTTACACTAATATTGTTATGAAGCATCATTGCCAACTAATGCATATAAAAGGCCATAAGAATAATTGCTAGTTTTTTTAAATACTTGTGTTAATAGATCTTCTAAACAGCAATGACTTGTCATATAAAGTATCAGCATTAAATTAATAAATATATTATTTAAAAATGGAATATGTTGTTTTTGTTTGTTTTGAAAACAGTTTTCCTGACCATTTTAGACCAGTTGCATTAATGTGACTTATTGTGAAGACAACATCTGTCTAGCATAGTAAACAAACTGCTAGATCCATTAAAGTTTGTTTAAATGTAAATGTTGAGTATGCACAAATGTTGAGTTAGAGAGTTATGTTTATCATCATCTAGAAGGGACTGGAGCTCATACAAGGATTTTATCTATTGAGTTTTCTTCAGCTTTTAATACTAATGAACCTCATGTCCTTGCTAGCAGGCTACTTTTGATTATTTTACACAATACTATATGGACCCATGTATAAAACTATACATTGTGTTAGAAAAATTAATCACACTACAGTATCTTGCTCTGCCACTAGAGGGGGCAGTTGCCATGATGTGCATGATTAGATTTAACTGTAGGCATAAGTGCTCGTGTTTGAATTGTTTACAGAGTGCATTTTAAGAAAACTAGCCAATTTTAGTTTACATTTTAGTATTTATGCACTTAATACAATTAGTATTTATGCACTTAAAAACATGTTATTTTTTATAATTTATAACTTCATATATTTCAACTGTCAGCAAGTGAATGCAGAGACCAGAAACACACAAAGATCATTCTCATTTATTCAATGATCACTCGCAAGAAACAACTGTTTCCTGAACCATGCTAAATATCCCTGGGTGATTCTGACAGTAACCAATGAGAGAGAGAGCGAGAGAGCAAGAGAGAGAGAGAGAGAGAGAGAGAGAGAGAACCTGCCTATGGAAAAATTAAATTGATAAAGTGAGTTAAGAAACGTGGTAAATGCATAATGGAAAAAAAAGGACAATTTATCTATCACTAATACAACAAGTATAAGGCCTGTAAAGAACATGTTTTTATCAGGTATATAATAATATAATTAATTACCTTTTACTTAATGACCTCAGCAAGGATTAAGGTGGAATTGGATAAGTCATTGTTACTTACGTTTGAATAATAAAATAAGTAGATCAATGAACATGTTACTTTAATATATTTTTCCTGAATATTGGTCTGCCTTCTCTAGGTTGCCTATCATTATTAGCAAACTTCTAAGCTTTTGTTGACATGTTAAAATAATACATTAAAGTAAAAATAATTCACAACTGATATTAATCTACTCACATTTATGTGTGTCTCACACGCATGCATGCGCACACGCACACACACACACACACACGCACACACACACACACACACACACAAAGCTTAAATATACACATGAGAAAATTTGCTTCAAGTGTTTCATTCACAGTGGTTCACATCATTTTACAAAATAGAGGAAATATTACTTATTACTTATAACTTATTTAGTAAGTTGCAAGCAATGCACAGGCTTTCATGTTTTATTGCCATATTTTGTACAATTAGATATATTTCAGATGGTTTTGTTGTGCATATTAAAGGAATACTACACTCTCCTGGGCCTACCACATAACCTGGACCTGGGAAAGCTTCCCTGGTGGTCCCTCATGACAATAGGGCAACACACACACACACAGAGCTAAAATTAATTAATAATTTCTGTATTTTCATGGAGATTTATAAATCTCATGAAAGAGAGCATCAATCTTTTTTCAACTCTGAACTGGTCAAATATGCCTCTGTCAAGCATGGCCAACCACGACTGCTTTTGTTTGTGTGTGTGTGTGTGCGCGAGCGTGCATGTGTGTGTGTAGCCCTCACTCTGAACTTTGTTTAATGAAATTCATGTATTTTTGACATAACTTTAACCTTTTTGCTGAACCTTGACGCACAAGAATTACAAATGCTGAAGTGTGTGTCAGTGGGAGATTGTCTAACCAAAGAGCAACCTTACAAACCAGGTTTCATATGAGAAATCACATCACTTGTGATCAATTGAGTTATCTCAGTTTGTTAATTTGATTGATCAATCAATAATACAAGAGTGATTTATGTTGTAACCACATTCATGTATTTTAGAAGAGGTTAAGTAAAATTCAGTGGTAAAAAAGTAGCGATAACATAGTGGTAGAGGTTCTCTTCTAGTGGCCACAAGGTTTAGGATATGATCACTTTCAAGTAAATGAATGTAATCAAACAGATGCACAATCAGCATGTATTCAAAATGGTGTAATGATGTTTTTTCCCCCTCAGTTTGCAGTGTAGTTGGGATGGGTGAAAGATTCTTACAACTCATGTTGTGATGTAGAGTTTATTCCCAAAATCTGTGTAAATCACATTATTTGCTAGTAGAGTGTGAATACAACTTTGGATTATCCATAATCTCATTTGTGTCTGCTAATCTTATTTGTGTGTTAAAATGGAATTCAAGCTTATTCAACTGTAAAATTAAATGTACAATACTAATCTATTTAAGGAAAAAAATTATACATAGCAAAAACTCTAAAATCATGCCACAGCTTCAGAATGTAGCTCACACTAGCTTCCATTGTGGAAATGCTTTATATACTCTTCATGTATTATTGAAACGCTGCTGAGTAGACTCACTAAATCTGCTAGAAATGACAGTGCTGTCATGAATCTTTGACAGCTGTGGCACTTTTTCCATCAAGCAGTCTGTACAAAAGCTTACATTTTTGTAACATACACACATACACATTTATCCACCTACAGCTATTATATCTATCCCGACATAAATGTTAACCAGCCAGTGACCTTGCCAATATTTTTTCTGAGATAATTCATACAAATGTAAGTGATTTCTCTCTTTAAATTGTTTAAAATGTCCCAGAAGGCTTAAGAAGAAGGCACTGTGCCTTCCCTGCAGAGAGAAAAAGTGAGGCATACTTTGTTCCTGTGGACTAATCCCTGTATGCAATGTATGTCAGCATCTATGTACACAGTTAACTGTAATGGTAAGGGCATTATCAAAACTAAAAATGTAAGGTCAGTCATATTTCAGCAGCTCCTCAAATTAAAGATGTCTGTTTGTTACGGCTAGAGATCAGGGGCGGTTCTACGTGATGGCAAAGCGTGGCAGCTGCTACCTGAAAAAAAGACCATGCCACCCCTGTTGCCACCTTTTTTGTAGGCTAGTCAATAATATATGTATATGTATTGTGACATCTGTGGCTATGCAGCCCCGCCATCTCCAGTCCGTCCACCTGGGGCTCCCTATCAGCCTCCACCTAAATCAGCTGTCCAAATATCTGTGATCTTCAGACAAGATATCTCGATGCCGACAGAAGAGTGGCTGAGCCAGAGTGGCTTCCCCTAAAAAGCCCTGGCTAGCCATCTGTACCATCCATGAGGATCTTGCTCCTGGAACACTGACCACCACACTACAGCTGGAGGGGCACCTCATGATGGCACTCCTAGACACCGGAAGCTCCATCACCCTAGTGCGCCCATCGGTGTTGCCGGCCACCTCCCATGCTGAGTGTCGGCTGCTGGTAACTTGCGTCAAGGGAACAGGCGGCAAGGTGGGTGGCCTGTGAGATCTGGTCTAATTCCAAGTCTCAATGTCCCTCTCCTTGTAGGTAGGGACTGCCCTGGACTCCAGGAAATTCTCTGAGGAGAACATATCAGGAGCGTGTCCCAGAGACAGCGGAGAAGATGCCCCACACGCCACAGGTTCATGGTGGTGTCATCAGCTGCTGAGGCAGCTGCTGAGTCCCCTTTTGAGATTAACCCTATTGTTTACATGAGTCAGCACATAAGGAGAGAACAAAAGGAGGATGAGCAGCTGAAAGGCTGCTAGATCCAGGTGCTGTGGGTTGACTAGGAGGAGGTGAATCCAGGATGCCAGCTCCCCACCTCCTACTTCTTCACCTGCAAAGCTCATCCTGTTGTTCAGCCTAGTGGGATCACGCATTCTTTGAGTAATGGGATCATCAAGGAGTCCTCCAGCCACTGTTCCAGCCCCATCATTGTGGTGCACAAGCCCGATGGGAGCCTCCACCTGTGTAACAACTTCCGCAAACTCAATGAGGCCTCCAAGTTCGAGACATACCCCATGCTATGAGTGGATGAGCTCGTAGAGAGTCTGGGGAGAGCCCGATTTATATCAACGCTGGATCAAACGAAGGGCTATTGGCAGGTTCCTGTCATTCCAGTCTCCCATCAGAAAACTGCCTTCAGCAGTCCTTCTGGGCAGGGGCAGTACTGGGTTCTCCCCTTTGGGCTGCATGGAGCCTAGAGATGTTCAAATGTCTGATGGACATCATCTTGTGGGCAAACCGGAGCTACGCCATGGCCTACCTCAATGACGTCATCCACTCATGCATGTGGAAAGACCACCTGGTCCATCTATGATGAGTTCTCAACAAGTTGTGGAGGGCTGGGCTCACAGTGAACCTCAAGAAGTGCCATCTGGGGCTAATGGAAGCATACTACCTGGGTACAGCTTTGGCCGGGGAGTATTAAATCCACTATACTAAGAAGATCAAGGTGGTATGGCAGTATCCTTGGGCCTAGATAAATAAAAGGCACGTGATTTTCTGGGACTGGCTGGTTGTTTTTCGATGCCCTGACTTTGCCTCTCTAGCTACCCCGCTCTCAGATCTGACCAGGAAGGGCGAGCCGAAGGTCGTGTGCTGGACAATGGAGGTTTTTGCAGGGCTTCTCTTTCAAGCTGCTGCACTGGCCTGGGGCAAAGCACAGCAATTCAGGCACTCTCTCCTGTCACCATGCCATTGGCTTGGAGCTCAGGTGGGGGCACTGTGACATCTGCAGCTATGCAGCTATGGGAGGCAAGCACTCCTCCCCATCGGGAAAGCACCAGATCTATACAGCATGGGATTTCCTACCTTTCCTACCACAACACAGACAGGCCAGGGCTAGACAACGAGGAGTACCAGCAGAGGTGGGGCTGCCAAACCCAGCATGGCAGGAGAGAGATTATTGTCTACTCTCCAGACAGCGGCAGAGGAAGATAAAAAGGGAGACGGCAGCATTAGTGGGTGAGTCAGGTAGAGATACAGACAGAATTGACGAAGGCTTTGTATGTTCTCTGTATCTACCCCACAGACTCCCTGTGAGGAAAAGGATGGTTGTCTGCACTAATCCTGGACGGGGCGATCCTCGCGATTCCCCTTTGTGCACCGCCTGCCTCCCACAGCGCCGCTCCAATGTCCCAGCTTCAAGGACGGCCATCAAGCTGCACTCCATGCACCCTCACTGACACCCTGCATGCTACTCATCTACCCCTCACAGCTACCTTGCACTGTTGTAAATAAAAAGACTTCACTGTTTTGCGCTGGATCCTCTGTCTCCGGCATTGTTTGTGTGTCGCCTCGAGTGCTTGCTTACAGTATATTTAAAAAACATGTTGAAAGTTATTGATATCTCCATAGAGCGTGGTGCAACCATCTTAACTGACCAGTTTAGAATTCATGCCCCCCCAATTAAGAAAAAAAATGGTTTCACCCACCAAGCCAGGGAAGGGAATTCTACCAGCAGAGACAGTGTTCTAAAGTTTCATCCATAAAGCTGTCTAATGATGCTCCTCTGCTGAAGTAACAGGTAAAGTATTTTCATCCATTTCATAGCCAGTCCATAGCCTAAATATAACTCTCTCTCTTTTACTGGGTGTATCACCATTTTTGTTAATTTCTTTTAGTCCTGCCATCTGAACATTTTCAAGCTTTTAAAGTTGGCCAGTTAGCTCCCATGCACCGCTAGCATAGAAGCTAATCTAGTTAGCTAGCTATCTGTTGTACTTTCAGTTGGATGTTATGCTAAGTTGTTAGCATCATTTTGTCATTAGGATAGAGCAAGAGGCCATGGGAGAATTTGTGTTGTCTTATTAACCATATTATTATTTTCCTTTCTGTATCTAACCTATATTATATTATTAAGTTATGTACATTGCATTATTAAGTTACTTAGTGCCCTCAGGGTCTCCACAGTACTGCTGTATCTAACATTATCTCTGAGGAGACTCATTCCATCTTTTCACTTTTAACATCTTTATTAAATGTTTTGCTGGACAGCATAACAACTGCTTCTGCCTTAAATTGTCTTAGAGTTTGGAGGGAAACTAACTGAGACTTTTGACATGGATTTTCATTGTCATGAGAATTTAAATATGTTAGAAATATATTAAATGAAATCCAATGCTTTGCGTACAAGTGTGGAGGGGTGTAAAAAGGGGTGAAGAGGTGGATCCCAGTGGAACCCAGGGGGATCGTTATTGTATTATTGTTTGATACACTTCATATGCAGTGTATTTCTTTTTTTCCTGATTACATGCTAGACTGTATATTGAATATAAAACTCAATACAAATATTTTGGCAAAAAACTGTGAGTATTAAATCTGTGAAAGAAATATTATCTTAATATTATATATTATTATAAATTATTAATATTATATAAATATTATCTCTGAAGGTTGCTTACGCTTAAATAAATAGTACTAGGTTAAGTGCTCAATATAAAATTTATTTTACACTGTCTCATGCAATTAACATGCATATCAAAATCACCAGAAAGCATGAAATTAAGTCTGAAATTCAACTTTTTTGCCACCCCAAGAACAAAATCTCCAGATCTGCCACTGCTAGAGGTGAATGTGATTTTAATGAAAAAGGCACATAAGCTGTCATGAAAGGATAAATAAAATGCATACAAGTTTTCCAGAGACAGTAATCAGATTTGGCTGCATATTTCTAGCAGAAAGAATCTTCATCATGGTGCAAATTTGCCACCCTCGTACAAAGCAGCATTGCCATCAATGGCATGAAGCTGAGTCATCTGATAAGATGGTAGTTCTTTACTCATATATTTCTTTTATAGTTCTTTAATCAAATATTTCCCTGTCACTTCAAAACATTACATGATCAAGAATAAGAAAACCATAGAGAAACATCAGAAGAGCATGTACAGGAAACAGGGGTAGAGCAGAGGGTTCATGTAAAAGCCAGTGATGGTTTTTGTCACGCCGTCTGCGGAATATTTCTAAAATTCCACAGCAATCACTACTAAAATATTCATGCATTGCTGTTCATATGGTTCAGTGAATAACATACTCTCACTGGTTGGATTGAGTGAGGAACTGTTTTAGCATTAGGCTAAAATTAAAGAACATAACATGCTCACATGTTTTCCTTGGCTAATGTGACACACTGTCTAAAGTGACACACTGAAAGAATCCCCATATCAAGTATGTGGGTGGCTCTCATACCACTAGCCTTTGCATTCATGTATTGATTTACTTGTTCAACATTATAATAATACAGTAATTTAAACTTAATAATGGCCCAATGTTTGATTTGTGTTTGCATGGCCCATTTAATTACACAATATTTTTTCTTAATATTTATTTATTTCTTCTTCTTTTTCTTCTTCTTCTTCTTCTTCTTCTTCTTATTATTATTATTAGGGTGGTTCCAGAGCCAAGTCCACATCCATAACAATTTATAGGAGTTTATAGCTATGCTAGTCAAACAATGTTGATTCAACAATATCCAAAGTTTCTGTGGTTTATTTATCCATCCATCCATTATCTATACCGCTTTATCCGTCTGGGTCGCGGGAAACTGGAGCCAATCCCAGCATCTTCCGGTGAGAGGCGGGGTACACCCTGGGCGGCCAGTCCACCACAGGGCCAACATAGACAAACAGCCACACACACTCGCATTCACACCTATGGGCAATTTAGAGTAGCCAGTTGACCTAATCTGCATGTCTT